>RJWT010025743.1:0-16057 GCA_004365215.1 Cuniculus paca | reverse complement strand
GTGCGTGAAGTGAGGGACCGGCTGGCTCAGTGTATACCTAAACCCTTGTGCAGAGTTGGGACAAAGGTTTAAAACACGAGAAACAAGACTTCCAGTCCTTGTGATCTCTGTGTACACCAGGCTTCTTGCCTTGTGACAGAGGCACCTGACCTCTGGGTCTGCAGCTCCTCTAGAATGACAGAAGGGACCCAGGGTCTTAAAGCCCAAGACCAGCGCCCCGAAAAGTGCTGCTGGCTGGCCTGGAGCCCACAGATGCAGCGAGCCCTGGAGACTCGGGTCTGATGCTGACGTTCCCAGGTTCTGTTTGTGGCCACGTAGAGAACATTTAAAACTTCTGGATTGGTGCTGTTACCTCTAGAAACAGAATTAGAACAGTGACTCTGCTCACAGTGAGCCGTCATAAGGGAACTGTTTCACCGCCACGTAAAGTGCTTGTTCTAAGAAACCTGAGCTGCTCGCTCGAGTCTGTCTGCATGCTGTTTTAAGACTTCTTGACAGCAGGAGTTAATTCAGTAATGAAAGCAGCAATAGAAACTATCGTTCTAGAAGTGTCTTTAATGTACACTTTCCTCATATATGAATAATTACCATTATGTATCTTTTGTGCTCCTAGTCTAACAACTGGGAAAATTAATTTTTTTTAAGGAATAGATGGGACTTATTACTGGCTCTACATTGATTTCAGTCAGATTACTTCTTTTGCAGTGGTATGATGTTGTAGAATGTGAGGCTCTAACTGCAGACGTTGAACCCGATTTATCCGAGTCTCTGTGCTTTGTTGTCATCTCCAGTTTCGCTCTTCAGCGTCCAGGCGTCCCTTCTAGCCAAGGCACCAGCCTTTCTCTGTCATGCGACATCACGTGTCATGCGTGGCCTCATGCCCTGAGTTCATAGAGGAGCGCAGTGGTCTGCAGTAGACCTGAGCCACTTGGAACTGACTTCTGTGATTTACGTTTCTGTTTACTTCATTTGATTTTGTGTATCTCAGTGGCCAAAAAATTAGTTGTTATTTAGGACATTTTTCCTGTGATTTCTATAATAAACACAAATTGTAAGTTACTGAGCTAGCTGATAATTGCTATTAGTTTGTTACTGTTTATTTTGTGACTTTTCCTATGCCACTGTCCCCCATGAAATACTACTTGTTTGTCTTTCCTCAAATTGGAATTTCCACATGATAATACAACCACATCGGATTTTAAAAGGATACTAAAAGTCCCATCGCTCACGCTCTTGGAAGGGTTTTTACTTTAAGCATTTCTTTTCTGCAACCTGAGCATCTGGTATTTTCAAATTAGGCACCTTCTAAATTTGACTCATACATTATGGAAATCTGATGGCATGAGGGGTGGAAAGGCTTGCTTTGATTTTATGAAATATTAATCATAGCTGTGATTAATGATTCAGCATTTCACATCTGGGTTATTCCTGTCATATTTGAAAATTACACTATTAAATATACTATATAAACTTGTATAGGTGGGGTCACTCTAATTCTCTAGTGTCCCTTAAAAATCAAGTGGAAACTTAACAATGTACCAGTGATAATCTGTGATGTTGACAGCGCTTGGCTTCTTCTATACCCTCAAGAATTTTTGGATGTAAATTAGAATGCATCTCTTCAGGGAATTGAGGCTGCAGAATCGGCTTTCTGGAGAACCGTTGTCTCTAACCGTGGCAGAATCTCCAGAGCAGTTTTATTATGCGGTAGACGGAGAATTCATAGGAACGGTGCGCGGTGTAATGTAGACCATTCGCCCCCAGGAAGCTGTACTTCCCCGGCCAGGGTCAGGCGCTGCGCCGCTCTCCTCGGGTCTTTTCTTCAGCGTGCAGAGGGGCAGTGTAGTGCAGTAGTAGACCACATGCTTAGCTTGCGTGCAGCCCTAGATCCAAACCCCAGCGTTCCCTTCCCCCAAAAGAAAGTGTGCAGTGTCGTCATCCACGCTGTGTGATTGGTTGGATTATAACCATCAAGCTGTAAGCATTCGCCTCAAAGGAATAGAACTCCCCATGTTTGAAGTTTGATATGTGCTTTTCATGGCTGTTTTTCTCCTTGTTCACATTTTTTTCACCCAATCGTTTTGCTCACACCATTTATAAATTATCATAGATGAAAATAGGACACTAGAAGGAAATGGATGGCAGAATGACAGAATATTCTCAGAAAAATATGAACTTAAAGTGAACATTGCTCAGAAGTCTTTGTAAAGTTGTGATTAGTTTAGCAGCCTAAACTTCGACTTGAACTTACTGTGAAGAAAGTCAGTTGTTAATACTATAGTTGCCTTAAGTCACTCCACAAAATTGAAGACACTCTTTGGGGTAGTAGAGGATCTTGTTACTGTTGTTGTTCTGGGCTCATACCTCCTTAGTAAATTCGAAAGCCGTCCCGTCTTTGCCCTTTGCACTCTCCAGTCCGCAGGCCTGCGGCCCGGCAGCTGTGAGGATGAGGGAGGCAGCTCAGAGCAGTGTGTGCTTAGCCAGTGTGAAGCTGGGGTTCCCATCCTGGCACACGCGCGTGCGTGCACACACACAAACACAGGTGAGTTAAAGGTGCCCTAACCACACTCAAGGGCTTTCCAGTTCTTGGGAGACACACTAAAATTGTGAGGTGCATATTCTAGGTAGGGATGTTCACGTGCAGGTTAGTTCTTGCTTTGTTCGTGGTGGACAGTGGGTCTTTTGTTTTAAACGTGTGTGTGTGCGTTTCTCCGCAGCTGCGGGGAAGCACCTGTAGCGTGGTCGCCCTTCCTTCCAACAGGGACGAGGAGTCGACTGACTCTCTGTGCGTCCCTTTCGTGCCTCTAATTCCCGGGCTTCCCTGTGCATTCCCTGTGCTGCAGGCTTGTGAGATGCCCTTAGAGGCTCCTCTCCAGCAGGTTTGGATGAGGCTGGAGAGTTTCCGTTTCTGACCAGCTCTGGATTGTTTGCTGCTGCCACCCACCTGGGCCCCCACCCTCAGGCCTGAGCTGGAGCAGGATTCACTTCTGTTTGAGGCACACATGGCCTCTGTGACCCTAGCTCCCCCGGTTTTACAGCTCCTGAGTGCGGCCTCTCTTCTTTTTCTGCGTCTTTTCATTTGCTTCTAAACTGTCAGTGGCACCGCCTTTAGGGAAAACAACACAAGAAAGCAGAAGCTTCTGTGTCTCCTGGACAAAAGGAACCAACGTTTCCATCTTGCCCTTGGAATATCACCTCAGCTGTCCTCACCGGTAGGAGGTTGCATGAGCTCGAGCTCAGAGACTTAGTTCTTACTCTTCAGCATCATTTCTCCCAGGGAGAGAAACAGATTCCCAAAGAGAGAGCGCGGATGAAACGGTACTGAGGTGGTGAGCGTGGTGAGCCCACGGCTGTGCAAAGCAGCGCCTCAGAACGGAGCGCGAGCCGCCTGTCGGCAGCCGGGCCAGCGCCCACCGGAAGCGGCCTCCCAGCTTGAAACTGCTGACAGTCCGAGGTGTAGAGTGCACCTGTGTCCGTAACAGAGTGCGTCAGTGCGCACAGGTAATACCGGAAGCACTCATGATTAGCAAAAGAAAGCAGTCATTTTCATCACCTGCAGCTCCTCCCTCCGCGTGCTGAGGAGCAAACCCGGGGCGCACCCGTGGCGGGCAAGGCCCCCGCCGCCGCCGCGCCGCCCCGAGCCCAGCGCGCGCTGGGAAGGCCGGGCTCAGCGGATGCTGGTGTGCCGCGTTCTGTGTGCATCATACATGAACATGTGCACGTGTAATTGAGGGTGAGGCCCGAAAAATGAAGTTTGTTCAGCAGCATTGCACCTGCCAGGCAAGTGCAACATCCTTGGTTCGATTCCCGGTACCAAAGAGAATCTAAAAATTGTTTTTGAAAAATGAAATTTGGTCATTCTACACTGTTAGGAGGCCATTGTATTATTCTGCTTGTGGTAAACTCATTGTCTGGAAAATGTACTTCATAGATAACCTTACTACTGGATTATTTTTTACAAATTCTAACAAAATGACAGATTTTTCTCTTCCCATTACAGTTTAAAAATTGATACATATTCACAGGCTTTGTTAAGTGTCAATAGAAATAAAATAATAAAAATGCAGTGAAAATTTTCCTCTAAAATACAGGTACAGGGCACAATTTTAAATATTACATAAAATTAAGTGATAGGTAAGTCTCTTAGGCAGTTTTCTAAGCTTAAAGTACATATTGCTGCCCAAATTGTGATTTTTCTTAAGGGAAGTTTTTATCCTGTTCGTGAAACTCTTAAGGAAAATAAATAGCTTGTAAAAGGTTTCCGTTGTTGGACCACCCACACCCCCCCACACCCCCGGCATGCAGAGGTAGTGTTTAGAGTTGTGTGTAAACCAGGGAGAGGTAGCGCGCTGATGTGTAAACTACGTTCTCATTGAAATGCCAGCCTTTAGTTGGGTGAGGAGCAGTTTTATTAAAAAGCATTTCCACTGTGTTTACTCTGCACCTGCATCAAGGAGGCCACGTAAGAAGGAGTCCTCTTCACGGGGTAGAAGGGTAAATGCATCGTAAGTATGGTGTGCCTTCTCTTACTGTAGCACGTGTATTCTGTTTGCATAGGACATATATGGAAAGATTCTCCAGGCTGAAAATCATCAAAATCAGTTGCTACCCAAAAGTCTGCTGCCAGAAAATACTGAAATCACGTAAGTTCTTGTCTTACATCAGAATATAGTGAACTCTGAACCAGAACATGTCACTTATTGGCATACCTCAGGCCTAATATTTATTAAGTATTTTGGCATTAATCATTAAAATAGGGTTCCAAATAATAGGTGATTTTTGGTTAGGAGGAAGCAAATGCAGAGGCTGTTTTTGAGTCACTTCATTTCAGAGGTATTGAGTAGTACTTAGTCCGTGTATCTGGATTTGATGTCCTCTGACTTTCAATGTGACTGGGTGCGCACGAGAGTAGCGCCTGTGTGCTTGGAGGGTTCCAGGTCTGTGCTTTCATCCTGCGAGCACCCGTGGGTCAGATCCATCAGCCTGTGCGATCGCTTTTACATGTGGGTCACCTATTCACGTATGCCTTCTTTCCTTTTTTTTTTCTCTTTTTCTTTCTTCCTTCTTTCTTTCTGTCTTTTTTTTTTCTTCTGCAAATCTCTAAGTGCACTACATTGAAGTTGTGAATATATTCCTGGTCTTATCTTGGATTTTACTAGTTCTTGAGCCCACTGGCAGCTTGCTCTGTGTCCATGCCTATTCAAAGCCAATTCCACAGGCACAGTCTTGACCTTCAGGAAATCTGGTAGCTTTTAGATGAAAATATGCCACCCATTGTGGCATATTTGATTCTTCAAAACACTTGCTAGAGTCAGTGTCTTCTCTAAAGTAAATTGAGGAAATAGAGTAATATTTCTCAAAAATGGTTTACTTGGATGAAAATACTTTATGTGAAAATTTGTTTTCAAATCATGACTTGCTACTGTATGTGGGATCTTTTGTGATGTAACTCTAATTGCATGGTTAATTAAAAAGAGAATATATGTGATATTTTAACAGAGACCTGATTGGCAGCAGATGGCTGATTAAGGAGGAACTAGAAGAAATGTTAGTGGAAAAACTGTCAGATCAAGATGTGAGTAATTAATCTTTTTAATTTAAGGGGACCTGTGCCGCAAGAAAGCCGACGATTGCTGTATGAAGGGTCCTCTACTAGTGAGGTCCCTCGGAGGCAGGTGTTCCCGCCACTGTGCTTTCCTGCTTAGCATGTCCCTGTGGATAGTAAGATGGGTGGGGAGGGTGCGTGTGTGGTCGGGCTCCAGGCCCCGGCAGGTGGTTTTAGGGAGCACAGAAGAGGCCACTGTGTCTCCAGGCTCGCAGTGAGTGCATGGGAGAGGATGCAGCACGCCTTCCCTTCCTCCCTCCGTCTCTCGGGTGCTGTCTGCAAGGTCGGGTTTCACTTGTGAGCTACAAGCCCTGTGTCCCTGCACCAGCCCTGCGCCAGCCTCACTCAGACCGGTGCTGAGCCCTGGGGTGCTCCGGAGTCCGCCTTCCTAAGCACCTCCCACAGTGTGTGACACCCCCTCCTCGCCCCTTCCGCCCTCCTTGTACTCATTTTGTTGGGTGTTCTAATAGAGCTCTTCACTGTGGAGAAGGTGAATGTTTCAAATCTTTTGATGTTCTAAATTGAGATGATTTTCTGGAAGGTTTTGAACATAGATAAATGTCACAGATCCTTCCAAGAAGGCTTTGCTCTTCCCCTGCCGTGGCTCACACTGTGCCTGGACCCTGGTGGATCTTAAGTCATTGCTGCTTTGCTCCTTCAGCATATTGGAGAAATTAATGAATTGGGAGAGTTGTAATTTGCTTAAACAAGATGTCAGACGTTTGCTTAGTACTGGCCCCTGAGTGAATTTCTGATACCCTTGGCCAAGTGTTCTGCACTGGAATTCAGTGGAGAAGTCTTTGTGCTTCTTCATTGAATGTATCATTTCATTGCTTCCCCTGCTGTCTGGCCGCTTTGATTTTATAATTCGGGGTTGTCCCAAGGACTTCATACAGGTGTGCACCTACGAAACAAAATAAATTATCTGTGACAACCTCCATGCTTTCAGAGTACTGAATGTTAGAAGAAACGCTGAAGTTGGTGGCCAGTACCAAGATGAAGGGTCGGGGTGGGCAACGACTTCTTGACCCTGAAGCCCAGTTGCCGGCGAGGTCATGTGGTTCCTGGGGTGACATTCGAAGTTTAAACAGTGGTCAGGGGGAGTGTGTGCGGTGCACAGAGGCAGGGGCTGAGAACAAAGGCCACTGGCCCCGCCTGGAGGGGAGAGCGAAGCTTTTGGGGGGCTGAAGGGTGTACTTTCCTTAATACATCATCAGAAGCTGTATTTGAACCAGTTCTTTTAATATGAATCTTATTGATGAGATTCTGCACTGTTTCAAAGTATTCCTGGCAGGCTTTCCCGATATAGGCAAATGGTAACAGCTGAGTGTGATTTTTAGGGTTGGTGAAAAACATGAAAAGGTTATGAAAAACTGGGTTTCATAATCCATATTAACCAAGGGTCTCAAGTGTCAGTTGTTTCCTTCTCCATAAACACTTTAAAATGATTATTCTGGCTTCTAATTTTAAGGGGTTAATACCAAGTTGTTTACTTTCTAATCACATGTTCAAGAACTGTTAAAAAAAATGCTCAGAGTAGCAGGGTAATTTGTTTCAAGAGGTTGCCCTTTAAGTCAAGTAGCTCTTGAATTCTTAAATAGCTTGATTGTTCGGTTTTAAAGGAAATCATAAACATTACAGTAACGCAGCTTGAACAGCCAAAAATACATTTGCCAAATGTATTATGAAATATAATTTAAGAGGTACATTTTCTCAAAATCAGGCTCTTTACATTTTACTCTACATAACTTACTGGAAATTATTTCTAATGCCCCTTTTGATACAGTTCTAATAAAGAGTGGAAATTATGCTCGAAGATCATCTAAATATTTTTTTGAAAATGAGTTTAAATCTCAGCTTCATAATCATAATACAGAGAAACTGACTTTTCTTTGAGTGATAAATCTGTTTCTCAAAAGAAAAGATCGAGCCCTCTAGGCCCGCAGGGAAGGTGATGCCTGTGCACGCTGTTTGAAAAGCAGCGTGAAGACGCGGGAGTGTCATCTTGTCAGAATTCATCAAGAAGAGGAACATTGGACAGATCAAGTATATAAAAATAGAACAAAACTTAGCAAATGCAATTACACTTGGCCCCTAATGCATTCTATTGTCTGCAGTACGCGCAGCTCATCCAGCTGCTGGAAAAGTTGCTGAGGTTGGCCGGCAGCCCTGCCGAGCAGGAGCTGGTGCGTAGGTTCCGCAGAAGCCTAGCCACGCCCTCCCAGAAGCAGCAGATCCCGCCCCTGCAGCGGGATGCGCAGGGCGCGCCCTTCAGCACCGGCCAAGGTAGCGCTGCCAGCTTGGGTGGCTCCCCTGCTCCTGCCCCCCGCCCCAGTGGCTTTTTGGGTTGGTTTGGTTTCGCTGGTGCAGCACTGGATTTCCTAATTGTAAGATTCTCTTGGAAGTTTTTAAAATCTGATCCTTACAGTGTCCCAAGGACACTGCACAATTCTTACCTCCCTTCTGTCTCACGATTTCAGCTCATAGAATCAGTGACAAATTTACAGCAAAGGCCTCGCCTCACACACAGAGGGTCTCTGCATCCATGCATCAGTCTCGAACTGAAGCTCCTGGAAACCTCGGGGAGGCCACTTGGCCTCCGTGCCTCTGGGATCTGTGGGCAGCTGTGGGCAGGTGGATGTTCCTTGTCATTTTCAGCAGTTTTCCAAGGAAGGAGACCTCTCCTGAGGATTCCTTTCATTTCTCCCAATCATATTGCATTAGACTGTTATGATGTTTTTAATATTATATTGGGAATATTCTTATTGTTTATAAAGTAACTAACATTATGTAAATTGTTTCTGGGTTGTTTTTTTTTTTTCTTTCCCTTTTTTTTTGAGACAAGAATCTCACTAGGTTGCTGGGGCTAGTCTGAAACTCACAGTCCTGCCTCAGCCTCCCAGAGGGCTGGGATTACAGACGTGCACTTCCATGCCAGGCTTTTTTGTGTTTTTTTTTTTAGAGAAGGTAAATGAATATGAATGACTACGTAGACCATTAAAACTAATTTAAAATCATCATTTAGTGTTCCTAAAATGGAACTGAAGAACAAAACGACCCCATGATAAGCTTTATTATGTTGATTGTGGTGTGGCTTACATATCTTATTTTTGCCTGATCTGTATTCTGGAAGCCTCCTAAATACAGTGCGGTCTTTTGTTATCCTGGGAAAATTAATTTTAACCTGTCTTCAAGGGTTTTACTAAAAGGAATTTAAAATTTTTCAAGGTAGAAGAAAGACTGCACGAGCAGAAGCAGTGGTCTCTGGACACGGAAGCGGAAGGATCCGAGTGAACGGCGTGGATTACCTGCTCTACTTCCCGGTCGTGCAGGACAGGTGGGCGCTGCTTCAGGTCTGTGTCCAGCACGCGCCTTTCCCGACGCGGCGCGGGCAGCTGAGAAGGCTCTGCCTTTCGTTCCGTCGCCTGAACAAGCACTGCTCTCCACAAGTAGAGCAAACGAGCTCCCCGAAGCTGTCGCCGTTTTCGTTGCTTTGCGTCTGGAAATTAGCATTAACTGCCTCTTCCTCCTTTTCTCTTCAGATCATACTGGATTTGAAAATTCTTAGATGTATCTTAGGCTCTGAAACGCAGTCCATGCCAGAATGTAGGAGAAGCAGACTTAGACTTCTGCCTGGTCTTGCTGGGGGCCGGAGTGCCCCCCACACAGGGTCAGCCCCACGGCCACTGCAGCTGTCCCGTGACTCAGGCGGTGGGGTTAGGGGAGGACAGGATGAGCGGGCTTTAAGGCTTATGTGCATCTTCCCGATAGTGAGCGCTAAGAAACACCTGCACCACTTCGGATTTTCCTGCTCAGAGGAAGTAGATTGTGCGTATGGGGAGCAAGCACAGAAGCGATGCTTACAGGGTAAAATGAGGGCTGATCAGCTTTGCTTAACTCCCAGAGCTAACTGGGGCAGTTAGCAGTTACATTTTGTAAACTGTGTATCCCATGGAGAAATAAGACATTATAAATAGATGTTAGGGTTTGTCTGATCCCCTCGATGTGCTCATTGTAGAGCTCTCTGTGAGCCATTGGAGAAAAGGCCCTTCTTGAGACAGTTACCATGTTTACATGAGTCAGTGTCATCATCCACGAGTCACTGTCATCATCTGAAAGTCACAGAAACTCCGTGTGATTAGTTTTCCCTTCCTAATCCTGTTTCCCAAGCGGGCTGTGACGTGTGTGGTTAGCGGGCTGAGGCTCTTCTGGTGCCCGCACTCACGGTGGCAGAGGGCCCTGCAGTGCAGCAAGGGCTGCAGGGCAGAGCACTCGCCTCGGGGATGCACGCTTAACGTACCCACTCTGTACTCGAGTTTGTCAGTTAAACCACCTCTGCCCTGCTGCTCACAGGGAAGGTAAAGAAAGCGCTTCCTTTGGGAGAAGCCCGAGAGAGACTGTGCTGCTGGGGTTGGTCGCCTCAGCCCAGGGACAGCTGACTGGCAGTTTGTGTTCAGCTAGGACTCCCCGTGACCGCGCAGCTGGTCCCAGCTCTAGCTTGAGCTCACGGGTAGATTGTGTCCAAGGATCAGGTAACCGCGTTTGTTGTCATTGCTCCAGAGAGCAGCTGATGTTCCCGCTCCACTTCCTTGACCGGCTCGGGAAGCACGACGTGACCTGCACCGTGTCCGGGGGCGGGAGGTCGGCGCAGGCGGGAGCTGTACGCCTGGCCATGGCCAGGGCCCTGTGCAGCTTCGTCAGCGAGGACGAGATTGAGTGGATGCGACAAGGTATGTGCCCAAAAGGAGCAGGCGGGTTCAGGGCACCCGCACGTGCAGCTCAGTCCCTGAGAGTGATGTGACTGCTGCAGTGACCGGGAGCTGGGGTGAGAAATCGCAGACGCTGCAGCCGTGAGGGCAAGGCACGCAGCCTGATTTAGCACGCACTTAGCTCAGCTGTGGTGCACACAGGCTGGCTTGGTTTTGTTTTACCATAGAAATTTGCCTTATTGCCCAATGATAAAGCACACAGGATTTTCCAGAAAGTTTTGGAGAACTTCATTTTTTCCACTGTGATGTTCATTTGGATCCTTTTCCTGTGCCCAGTCACCTGGGCATGAGCACATGTGTCCCTGCACAGTGTGGACGAGAGCATCAGCACGTGTGACAGGTCAGGGAGGCATCCCTGAGGCCACCTCAGCCTCTCCGGCCTCAGGGGTCATCCCCATCCCCAGGTTTGCTGCTGGCTCTGAGTGGAAACGCTGCCTGTGGCACAGTTACCTAACGTCTCAAGCCTCTGAGCAATCCACTTATTTATAAACAATTTGCCGTTCTACAGGACTCTTCATCTACTTTTTAAAAAATAATTTAGTAGGATGTGACCGAACTATTTCACTAGTGTGAGCTACTGTGCATATCTGAAAGGCACAAACATTGATAGTATTCAAACAGAAACTTAGGTCTTCCCTGTAGTTTGCTCAGAATATTATTGCTTTAGTTCATGCATGCCTTTTAAGTACAAATAAATGCAAAGCTCTTTGGGTAAATGTAGGCAGTTTCAGCTTCGTTGACTGCCTGGACACTGAGAGGACGAACGCATGTCCTCCAGTCTGGGCTCACGTCCAGGGCTCAGCCCTCTGCGGTGCTGGCACTGAGCGCTGCTCGGCGACTGCCTGGGATGTGGCTTCAGCTTAACCTGCCCTCGTCCTCTGGGGTGGACGCTCACCCCCAGCTTGTGCTGAGATGAACTCTGAAGCAAAGTCCAGGAAGGCTTTCTCGCAGGCCACGTCCGAGCCTGTATTCACGCAGACCGTGGCCGAGGTGTCCGTGCCTGCCCTGCCTCACACACAGACGCCTGTCCCTGTCCCTGTCCCTCTGAGCACCCAGCTCCGTGCTGATCGACTCTCCAGAGGGCAGGCGGGGGTTTGTCTGAGACATTGGGAAAATGTCCCAAACGAGCGAGGCCTAGACGCACCGGGGCTGGGATCCCGAGGCTCAGGCCTCTGACGGTGGGGCCTGCGGACCGAAGGGGTTCTCCTGTCCCACTGCAGGGCTCCTTGGCCCTGTCCGCGGCTCACTCGCTTCTCTCTGCCCAGCTGGCCTGCTCACCACCGACCCGCGCGTGCGAGAGCGGAAGAAGCCGGGCCAGGAGGGCGCCCGCAGGAAGTTCACCTGGAAGAAGCGCTGAGCAGCACTGCAGGTGCCGCGGGCCCGCTGCGCGCCCCACTGTGGGCCGGGCCGGCAGCACCGTCACTCTCAGAACCTTTGGGGTCCTGAGGGCTCATATTTTTAAATGCGGCTTCATAGAAGTTACCACTAAAAAATTACAAGTACAGGTACTGTCTTCATTCAGCTGCTTTAAACATTTTCAGAAGTGGTTCTAGAAGCGTAATTCCTAAAATCTCAGCACTCTAGGTGTGAAAGCCACACGGAGCAGTACCGCACAGTGGCACCACCCGAGGGGGAGGCGGTTTCCGAGGCTGTGCCCCACCCCAGGGCCTGCTGCCGACAGGGCGGAGCGCCTCTTGCCCTGTCTGGGTTCCCACCGGGCTGTGGTCACGCGCTCTGCGTCACCTTAAAAGTGGCAAGTGCCATGGCAGAGCCACTGGAGCCTCCGGTCACAGGAGCTGTGACAGCGGGAGCAGGAGGCCCAGCCCACTGTGGCTTTTGTCATGCGTGCGAGGGCCTTTGTCCTAGTTCCTTTGCTCATTGCTGGGACAAAATGCCCGACACCCAAAGCTAAAGGGAGAGAGGTGTGTTCGGCTCACGGTTTGTAGGGGGTTCAGTCCATAGTCAGCTGGCTCCAGGGCAGAGGGGAAGCGTTCGTGGTGCCTGTGGGGCAGCAAAAGCAACAAAAGAGAGGAGACTTTCCGTCCCTTGTGCCGTATGCAGGCTTCCCAGCCTAGAGCGGGCGTAGCACTCACACCCTTACTCCTAGCCAGAAGGAGGCCTCCCCATCAGTGGACTGCTTCCTAGTCCCACGTCCTCGATCCAGCACCACACACTCTAAATCCAGCCACACTGAAAAAGCCCCATGACCGCAGGAGAATTTAAGGGACATCGAGGCACGAACCGTCACCGCTCGATATGCACAGTGAAGGGGTCCTGCAGACACACAGTCTTGTGCCTGTGGAGGAGCTGTTGGGCCTCAGGCCCGAGCTGTGTGCCCAGCACATGGTAACCACCATACAAAGCTGCAGACACAGCAGCTCGGGTGAGCACCCACTTAGCCTGTAGGAGCGCTGGGGTGCAGCCACAGAAGAACGCCTCCCCCCCTCCAGCCGCGCTGAAAGGCAGAGCCGGGCCCCGAGCTCTGGCCCACGGTCATCCATGGGTTGGCACCCTGCATACTGCAGCCTGGCGCCCAGGGCCACTGTGGTGCAGTGCCACAAGACACTAACGTGGTCTGTGGGGGACCCAGCCTTCAGTCCGGAGGCTTGAGGGGGAAGCAGCATTGACACCCAGTCCTCTGGACGGTGGAACATGGCATCATTAGCATTTGCTCTCCATAGCAGGAGTCCCCTCAAGTGCGGAGGCAGCACGCATGGCACCACTGCCAGCTGGCAGGACCTCGTGCCATGAGGACCCGTGATGCGTGGGACTCGGGACTGAGAAGGGAGCTGCAGGGATGCATCGTGTGCAGTGATGGCCCCAGCTCTCTTGCACCCCGTCATCACCACAACATGGTCCCCTTGTCATCCTGCACACGCTCCAGCTTGAATGACAAGGCACGTGGAGGCGCGCCGTCTCCCGGGGTCTGCAGACTGTCAGAGCCCTGCCTGGAGTTTTGTGTGTGTGCAATTTCTGGCCACCCTAAGGAGTCCTGTGCTGGGAAGATGAGCCCGGCCTGTGCGTGGCACGTGGAGTCCAGCAGGTGCCGTGAGCCAGTGTGGACAGCTGGCGCGGGTAGGGCATTGTGGCTGTGGGGCCAGTGGGAGGGGCCGAGGTGCAGAGGCGTCCGCCAGTGTCCAGTGGAGGTTTTGGCTGTTGCAAGCTGCGATCACCTGGGGGCGGTATGTGGCCGATGAGTGCACGCGTGAACCCAGCCAGGTGGACCCCTTCAAGCTCAGTGGCTCATCTGTAAGTGGAGGCACAGGCCCCCTCGGCCTGTCACTGAGTTCAGCAGAGCACACAGCTGTCCATGAGATTGGAAAAGGGAGGGAGGGGACATAGAATGGAGATGTGTCCTGACCGTGGGCCAACTCCCCACGAGGAATGTGATCATCCTGTACCACAAGCGTGGACTCGTTCAAATAAAAATTTGAAAGAAGAAAAGGAATAGCAGAGTCATGTGCTACGTGGTCCCCTGCAGTAGCCCTGAGTTTGTTGACTACTCAGAAAAACGTGTTAGACACACGGGACGGATTTGGTGCTGGGGATCTGGTGCCTCCGTACCTGGGTGATGCGTGGGGCAGGCTGCTCCAGGAGCCTCAGAGCACCAAGGCCACTCAGCCTCTCCAACCCTCCAGAGCTGTGGGCAGCAGCCACCTTGAGGTGCACACGCCCAGCTGTGTACAAGGAAGGTCACTGTTGTATTGAACAAGTATTGATGTTTAGCAGGAACACACAAGCACATTTCTCCAAATAAGCAAGGAATCAGATCTCACAAAACTGAGTGCTGTCTTCTTCAGTAGAGGACTTAGCTACTGAAAGTCTTCTTACTCTAAGCCTTTGGCCAAAAAACTCCTTACACAATAAGTCAGATGTGGCGGTGCGCTCCTGCAATTACAGCACTCTAGGAGACTCAGGCAGGAGGATTGGAAGTTTGAGTCTGCCTGGGCAGCTTAGCAAGAACCTGTCTCAAACTTTTTCATTAAAGGGGTGGGGCTAGGGATGCAGCTCAACCCGGAGTCCCTGGGTTCAGTCTCCACTGACCCTCTTCCAAAAAAATTCCTACAAAATAAACCGATCACTAGAAGTTGAAAGTAATTGTTGAACACAAAGCTATAAAAACTACCAAACCTCAGTGCTATGAGCAAAACTCTACCAACGTGTTTCTGATAGTTAACCTTGATTGTCAATTTGAGTGGCTTCAAGAGCTAGCTGCCTAGGAGATTAAATCACATGTTGGGTGTGTGTGACCATGAATCTGGGTGGGTCCTGAAGGCAGGACCCTGGGGACTGTATCTGGCCCCTGCCTCCTTCCTGTCTGGTTCTGTTCCCTGTGTTCTGCATCTGGGCCACCATGAAGTTAGCAGCTTTGCTCCATCATTCCCTTTGACCATAATGTTCCTCCTTCATCAGCCAACCATGGACTCAACCCTTTGAAACATAAGCCAAAACAAACCTCCTCCTTTAAGTTGTGCATGTCAGGTTTTTGTCCCAGTCACAGGAAAGCTGACTAATGCACTGTCACATCACAGAATGTATGAATGACTACTGAGGCTCAAAATGTCAAAAATATTTTAAAGGAAGAATTTAAGTCCTAGCACTTCAACACAAGCCAGTCTTTCAACTAAATAATGTGATATCCAAAAAAGGAGGGCCCATTGCCTGACTTCAGTATTTCATTAGCATTGGAGGAGGCTTAAACACCATGACTTTCATGCAGCGAAGTCCTGTACTGACCTTGCTGCTGCTGCTCCACTGACTTACTGGCCCTCCCAGGGCTGGCCACACACCGCAGCAGGTAAAGGACTCAGCGCCCACTCCTGAGCCCCTTGTCCAACGGGAGCCCACTCATCGACACCCCACTGGCGTCACCCCAGGCTAGGTAGCAGCACAGGGCACATGCCTACACGCGGGAGCCCTGGGTCACTCAAAAGACTGCCAAGCTCAGTGCTCGCAAGAATGCGCGTTTCCAGCGGGTCCCCGCCACAGTGGGCGCTGCTGTGCTAGGACCCATGTGGACAAACACATGTTGAGATCTGGGGGCGGAACAGCATCGTTAGGCGTCTCAAGTGGAGAGGAATTCTGGGGTCACTTCGTTCAGCTGTTGCGAGCCAAACCCGTTTCCAGGCAGGCAACATAAACAGTGGACCAGTGTCGGGGATTCATGGACGGTTTTAGCTCAGAAAGCCTGCATTTTGATGAAAATTTTGAATTTTAATTTCTGGCTCTCACTGGGTGCAGCCACTAGGACGAGCTTCATACCCCTTTCACGAACTGGGAAGGCTGTGGTTACTCTAATTGCTTTAAAAATACTCAGTCTTCAGTTCAGCCTGCTGGAGAGATCCAGTACTGACCAGCGGGAGTGTGGGCCTGAACCCCGTTGGGATGGTGATTTATTCGAAGGGGAAAACAGCAAGCGATAACTGTTCCTCCTATGCGAACGAGTAGCCAGTGTTCTGTGCCTGCACTCAGCTTCTGAAACCCGTGGGCATCGTGAGATTGTGGATAGCGCTTTCTTCTTCCTTCCCCTTGGTGTGGTTAGATTTGTTTATTACTCCTGTTTCTTTTTATCGTACCGAGTGTTGAATCCAGGACCTTTATTCTGAGCAGCATCTTAGTCCTTTTTCATTTTAATAGCCAGGGTCTCCTTAATTTGCTAAATTGCCCACCCTGGATTTGAACG
>RJWT010025742.1:0-16045 GCA_004365215.1 Cuniculus paca | reverse complement strand
CACCTGAATTGCTTCAGCCCATTCTCTGATGCACATTTAAGTTTTTATATTGCCAGATTATTAACATGCCTCATTCTTCAGGGATAAGCACAATAAAATGTAAATTACTAGCTTTTTTTCTGTATATGTAATTTAAATCTGATTGAGCTTCATTTCCATCTCAATCAATACATTTTATGTTACAGGGAACTAAAAAACTCACACTTTATTTTTTTTCAAAAATGGGGACAATGAAATTATTATATGCAATAATATAATTTTGTTTCTTCACCCTTTCTCTCTGCACTCCCAGGTCAGGTACAGTCCTCCCCTTTGCTAGGCCAAATCTTCAAAATCTTAGTATTTTGCTCTATCAGTTATTTCCTGTGCTCTTGGAATATCATTGTCTTTTCCTCTATTGACTTTTTCTATGTAGATATTCATTGATGGACAAGAAAGATACACCACATACTCATACATACATACACACACATGCATGCACGCACACACACACACACACACACACACACATATGCTTTTTTCTCTCTCCTTTTTTCCACCTAGATTTCTCATTCAAAAGAATTATTTATTTTTCTTTCCCACCAAGTATTTTTAAATTAACTCATTTAGGGCTGAGGATTTAATTCAGTGGTAGAGCACTTGCCTAGGATGCAGGAGGTCCTAGGTTCAATGCCCAGACTATTATTATTACTACTATACTGCTGCTACTGCTACTAGTAGTAGCAATAATAATGATGATGATGATGATAATACAAGGGAGAAAAGCAGTGGTTCTCCACTAGGGACATTCAGTAATGTCTGAAGACATAATAGGTTGTCACAATTGGGTTCAGAGTGCTAGTGGGTAGAGGCCAAGAATACTGCTAAACATCCATAAAGCATAAGACAGCCTCACATAACAAAGAATTATCCTGTCTGAAGTGTCAGTAGTACTGTTGGTGAGAATTTCTGCTATAAATTGAACATTATTTCTCCTTTTGGAAACAAGAGTTAGTAAAGTTAACAATCTGGCTAGAAGTCACATATCAAATGAGTGAAGTATTTATGACCCAGTATTTCATTTAAACCCAGGTTTAAATGAGTTCATGCATTCTCTGATTATATTCTCATATACTTGCACACACACATACTCAATTTCAATCTAATTCTTTGTTATATACAAATTTAGAATGAGCACCTTTGTGTACAATTCCTTGTCTACATTTCTGATTGTTTTCTTAGGATATATTTATAGAAGTAGAGAAAAATCAAAGGTAATGAATAATTATAGGGTTATTATAAATTATACACATGTAATTATAACTTTTATCATTATCAATTTTAATTATAAAAGTTTTGATTCATGTCACCAAATTATTTTCCTTAAAGCTGGAGACTGCTCGTACTTTTAAAATTTTCTTCTACCTAACTGTAACCTACAGTGCCTATTGTTTTCTGTCACTGTCTTATTTAATACTTGCCATTTAAAAATTTGTCTTTCCCCTTTAAAAGAAATCCCTACTGTAGGAAATTTCCTTTAACTCTAAGTTTACTGACCATACTGATAAAATTTACCCTAGGATAAAACAGTGAAGAATTTTAAAGAGCCACTCTGAGCCCAATTCCCAGATCTGCCACCAGGTACCTGTGTGGGCAGTTTACTCTGGGTGTCTCTCCTGTCATTGATTAAATGGATCTTGATGACATTCGCTACCTGGTAAAGAGTAGTAAGTTAATGTTTGTGAAGTATGTAAAACAGTGCCAGAAACAAAGTAAATTCTCAAAAAGAATTAGCTATCATCAATATTTTTTGGTACTAACATGATCTTTCAAGCCTCATGAAAGTGCCATACGTAATTCTGACTGCTAGCATCACCCTCATTCCCCAAATATCATGTGTTTTTCAAACTTAGTGTTTTCCCAGAGCTTCACTACTGGTGTGGCCCTGTCAGGCATTAGCTGGGCTCTCTGGTGCTAAATTACTACTCGCTTTTACAACCAGAATTAGCTCATGGCCTGATATCTTTTCTCCAGTCTTCTTTGAAGCACTGTGTTCTCAGATACCCTACTACTAAACTCTCTCTATGTAGATGTTACAGGTTACCTTCCTCAGAAGTTCTCTACATTTACGTTTTCTTAGGTGAGTATTCTATATAGCAGCATTTTTCAAAATATGCTCAGCCTATTTAAAAAATAAGATTTGAGCCGGGTGTGGTGGCACATGCCTGTAATTCCAGCACTCAGGAGGCTGAGGCAGGAGGATCATTGGGAGTTAGAGACCAGCTTGGGCTATAAAGTGAACTCAAGGTCAGCCTAAACTGCATAGTGAGACCCTGTCTCAAAAAGATTAAAAAAAAATGTTTTTGATGAATAAAAACTGTGTTACACTGTGTGCTGTACCTGCTTTCTGATGAGATACAGTGTACTAGCAGTTTAAAGACTCTGAGAAGTACTGGAATTAAGAAGTATTTGACACTGCTGGCCCTGAACTTGTTTTATCAAATGACACCCTTTCTCACCCTTGTTTACATTTATCTCTGTCTTGTAGCATTTGTGTTCAGTGAGGAGCACTCTTGCAGAATAGACAAGAAGGCCTTATGCAATGTTTAGATGAAGGATTCTCAGTATCCTTCTGCCTTGCATCAGACCTAACCAAGTTGCTGCTTAAAATTCAGATTCCTAGGTATTCCCACATCTTCTGAATTTGAATATCTGGGTATAGTGCCTGAGAAAATTCATTTTAAATAATCTGTTTGGGGTACTTTTGATAACCTCTGAAGTTTGGAATTGCTACACTAGGCACGAACAGCAACCAGAGTGTAAGTTACAGTAGCTAATAAGATTTCTCTTGTGCCACCACGGAGGAAGAGTTTCTTTAAACTGATTTATTTAAACTCCCTGAATTTACTAAGAGGCAGACTGACGCAATGGTAAGAACCATGCTGTAAGTCCAGCTTTACCAGAAATCCTGCTTTTGGATTGCATTGCTCCCAAGTTCCTGTTAGCTCCTGAGCCACAGCAAATCATTTTGCCAGTAGCTCAAGAGCCTGTGCATGGGCTCTGTTCACAGTTCTGACACTGATGGTGCGGACGCATTCAGTGACTGTTGGCAGGCCATAGGCTGAATGATCTAGAGTCCTAAGGCATGTTCTCATGGTACAGGATCAGACCAGCCATAGGCCACCGGGTGTGCCTTGAGAGCTCCTACAAACTCACTCCTCTCCACATGTTTGTTTGTTCAGGGAAGTTATTACCATATCTCTTTGTACTTTTGTGTTCAGGAACTGTAAAACTTTCAGAATGTCAGGGAGTTTTTCAGACCAACCTAAGGGTATAACCATTAAGTCTTCAAATCAAGTAAGAAAATGTATCTGAACTTGACACTTTCAAATAAGTACAGAATTAATCCACGTAAATACATATTTTTCTTTCTTTCAACCTTATTTCCTTTTAGAATTATTCTGCTGCATGATATTTGCTTGTAAAAAAGGTGCAGTCACATTTTCTCATGTTGGTGGTTTGCACACTTTTTACTTGGCCAAGTTTGACCATGATACTCACTGACATTTGTTTTTCTAAGTAGAAAATACTGTTGAATTCCTTTTGAAGGGGAGTTGAGGAAAAGCTCTGGTTGTAAAATATTTGGTCATATTTCGGTATGTCAGGTCATTCCTTCTCAACATGTGAAAGCCTTTCTAAAATCCTTGGAATTATTTTAGAGTCTACATCTAACTAAATTTCTACCCTAACTTCTGACAGTATTAAAAATTAGGGTTTGCTGCTCTTAGGGGAAGGGGACAGAGTGAGAATGCTATTCCTAAATACTTTTTTCACAAACTTTGTTATCCATTTCTGTCTGTTTTCCACCAGTTTGTTTCTAGGACACCTATGTTAGCTTATATTGCCTTAGCAATCTGATTTAAGTCAATTGCTCTCACCTTGTTATCAGCATTATACAGTGACCTTCTTGAAAACTAATGGTACAATGGTTAAGCAGAATATGTACTCCATCAAAATAGTGACATTTGATTTAGATTTTGTTATGCTTGTGGAACAAAGCACCAATAAGTGCAACAGATGGTTGGTTGGTGTTTTTTCATATTTTAGGTAAACAGATTTCTGAATCTTCCACCAATTTGAGGATCGAATGTACTTACTAGGTTTTCCTACGTAACCTTGCAATCTCTGGATGGTGAAGGCATCCTGGAAGTTAGTCTCTCATCATCTCTGCATGCCTGCCTGTTCTGTCTGATGTCATTTATTGCTTGTCTCACCTCCCATCAATTCAACCAGTTTTTATTAAGCACCTATGATGTGCTAAGAATTCAGAGATTACTAAGTCATAATTTCTGTTATCTTTCTTGGGAACATATTGGCAAGCAGAAACTTACAATAAAAGTTGGTGAAAGTATATTCATGGCTCGGTAACTCAAAAAGGAGGAGCACCTGGCAACTTTGGGGATGAATGAAAGACATTCTAATGGATGACACCCAACTTGCTGGAGATAGGTGTCATGAGATATGTCAACAGGCAGGAAATCAAGTCACTGCAGATAGTATACTTTATTCTGTGCCATAAAGAAGCTCTGAGATGTCAGAGTGCTGTTTAGATTGTTGAATTTAGCAGCTATATGAAGAATAAATTTAACAGGAGCTGGAAATTCTTGTAGCAGAGAGGTGGTAAGGGCTGGAACCAAGGAGAGTTTCAAAGATCAGAAAATGATGCAAATGAAAAACATGCTCCTTCCCAATTTGGGAGTGTTAGTTCTTTCTGATAATTTACTGTCTGATAAGAATTTGATGTAGATTGGCGTATTTGTACAATATTTTCCCCTTATCTGTGATTTTAGTTGTGAACGGTCCGCTGAACTGTGGTTGAAAATATTGAATGGAATATTCAAGAGATAAATAATTCATAAGTTTTAAAATGATTTCTATTAGAGTACATTGTTATAATTATTCTATTTTATTACTAGTTTGTTGCAATTGTTCTATTTTATTACTAGTTCTTGCTACTATTTCACTATGCCTAATTCATAAATTAAACATTATCCATAGGCATGTATGTATCATAAAAGAACATACTATTTAATAGTATTTGGTATTATCCATGGTTGCAGGCATCCATAGAAAGTCTTAAAACATATTTCTCCAAAATAAGGGGGGCTACTGTATTATGAATTGTGGTTTAGAGCCTTTCCTCCCTAGGAGAAGAACCAGTCTAGCACCATTGCTGTGTGCTCCTAACTGCTAGACTGGTCCCCTGTCCAGGTCCTGCTGGGCAGCTCTGCTGTCCTCGCCAGGGAGGTTCATGCTGATCACTCTTAGGAGCTTTGCCTAAGTACAGCCCCTGACAAACATGGAGAATTGTATCAGACAGCTTCATCTTGCTGCAATGAAATACTTGAGGCAATTAACCGATAAAGAGAAAATATTTATTTAGCTCACAGTTTGGAGGTTCAAATTCAAAATCAGGTGGTACGTTTAGTTTGGGCAGCAGATAGAAATGGCAGGAGCTCATGTCAGAGAGGGTGTTCTCATCACCAGCGAGGAAGCAGAGAGAGAGTGGGCTGGCGTCCCACAATCCCCTTTGGGGGCACACCCCCAGCGAGTTAAGGTCCCCCACTCTGCCTCACCGCTTAAAGGTCCACAACATCTCCCAATACTGCCATTTTGGAACTTTTCTACATAGACCTTTGGGCCACTCCCCCAAACCAAGGCAAGTATTCACTATTAAATTACACAAAGTAAATTAGAATACATTATATTAGTCATTTTTCACTGATTTTTGAGGGGCAGAATCTTCTCTCAATAAACCCATGAATTCAAACATTTCTGTAGTTAAAAGAAAAAGGCTTTTTATAGAAGTTGTGATGTCTTACAGTGGTGAGCACCTTATCCATTGCCTTTTAGTAATCGGTAGAGCTGTTTTTTTCTGGTATCAGTTCCTTTGTTCCTTTTAAATGTTTTTTTTCCTCTCCATTTTTGGGGGGGATCCTGAGAAATGGGAAATTTTTAAAGAATCCTGAAAATATATTTTTTTCCCTTGAGTTAAAAAACAACAAAAACTCCATAGCAATAAATTTGGTTTTTAATGTGGTCAGTTTTATCACAGATCAGGCTTAACCAAAGCAGGGGAGCTCGGTCAGTAATTTGGGAAGCTTTTGAAGCCACATGCATATGTGTATATTAACCTCTGAGACTAACCATAATTTTAATTAACATAAAATAATCTGAAGACATGCTGATTAGACACCGTGCGGCTTAAGCAAAGCTTTTGGAGCAGGGGGCTGGGGAATAGGGAACCAAACTATTCTACTTCCCAACAAACAGGACTTTCTTTAATCATTTAGAGTATAATTTATTATGCTCAACCTGTTTCTTTTTCCTTACATGATGTTCCTGAAGACTTAAACGATGAAATTCCAAAAGCGTTTGCTAGTTAGAAGGAGAGGAGCGGAAACTGTTATAGATTATGTCAGTTCAGCCTCACTTTTTTTTTTTAATGTAAAACTCCAGATATCTTTTGAAGTATGTGATTTACACCATATTCCAGTAAAATGACTTTTCATTCATTTCTCCTGTGTGTCATGTGGGGCACACTGAATGCCTTGGTTCTCCCAGGGACCAAGCAGGAAGAATTAACTCCAGCCAATGTTCCTTTGTATGGTCGGTGGCTTTGCGTTTCGGAGGAATGAAATAGTGTTCATCATGGAGGTAACTCACTGAAAATCCTCAACCCTATAACAAAAAAGCAGACTTTCTTCCATATTTCTTCCAAGTCTTTATTTCACGTACTAGTCTGAGATTGAAAATATTCTGTAAAAGTGTAAGGAAGCCACAGTAGTTCTTGCTGTTTGGGGATTTCCCAGAGAGCATAATCATATTCAGAATGCTCTTTTTTTGCCAAAAGTTTTATTATGTTGACTGAACAGCCCAACAAAACAGACAACACCATCTCCATTTTATTGTACATGTTATTTACTGGGGTTTCCCTGAAGAAAGCTTAAGAATTTTTTCCTGATGAGTCACTGACCAAGTGATTATTTTTTTAAAATATAAACTTTCCTTCAGCTGGTCAATTTGGAACAGAATCTCCTCATCTTCTGTTCAGTTCGAAGCTGTTTTGCCTTCATCTGTAAATGATCACGTCAATAGCCAAACTGAGCAAAACTCAAACGTAGCCAATTCCTTTCTATTTAATGCTTATGTTTAAAAAGTCAACAGCCTGCCTAGGCAAGATTCAGAAGACTATCCTCTGAATGTGACCTACATAATTATATTTTTATTGCCTTGGCAAAGATGCATCTCCTTGGTTTAATTTCTACTAGAATTAATGGGATAGGAAATTGTACCCTTTTCTGCCAAGAATTGTCGGTGGTCTCTATGCCTGGGTCAAGTTACCCTCTTACCATTGTGGGTGGGTTAGAAGGTGCTGTCTTCTGTTCTCATCTCCTTACTGAACAAGAGGCTCTAATGACTATCATCGGTAGTGACTGAGCTTTCTAGTTAGATACTGACCACTTAACCATGTGTCAGTATGTATGTTGGAGCTTTCCCCCCATAAAAATGGCCGTATAATTGCAATCCTCCATTCTGGAGTAGAAATGTTGTTTTAGCAAACTTTTCTGAATCCCTTCCTACCCACTTTCCCAGTGGCTATAAGAAGCCTACTGTTGCCAATTGAGTAGTCTAGAGTCTCTGCTAATTACCTCCTTCCACAGTTTTTGATTTGGAGCCCAACTGATGGCGCCAGAGGCTGAACCACAGTCAGATCTGGAGGCTTCTGATTTGCCAAATGGAATCTATGTAGTTTGTTTCTTTCCTCTCTTGTGTTTTTATGATGAAACTCAGTTCAAACTTGAAATAGACTAGGAATCACTTCAAAACTTTAATGACCAAAGATGTAAATATTGAGAAAGTAGCCATCAGAACTCTACTTAATGGCCACAGATGTGTATACATGTACTTGAATTCACAAAAGTGTGTTCATGAACATCTCACAAGATGTGTTTTCTTAAACTGAGTGTGATGGCACATATCTGTAATTCCAGCACTCTTGGAGGCTGAGGCAGGATGATTGCAAGCTCAAGCCCATCCTGGGACAACTCTTAGTGACTTGGCAAGAATTTATGTCAAAATAAAAAAAATTTAAAGGGCAGGGAATGTAGCTCAATGCAAAGGTCCTCTGTTTAATCCTTGGTACTGCATACACACAGACGAAGTGTTTCTGTAAAAATTCTAGCATTCTTTTAATTATATCCACTAAGTACACTGATACCAAAAGCTTTCAAAATATTAATGCTTTACAACTTTATAGATATTTTCTTCTATTGTCTGTTAATAAACAACATGTAGGGTCTTGTGTCCAAATTACATGTGCCCAGAATTTTTGCTAACTGACATTTTAAAAAATATAACTTGGAAAAGAAAATATAACTATATTTGTAGAAGAAATATGAATTGTATTTTAAAGATTCAAAGGCATTAGCCTAAGATGCTGACAGTTAGTATCTCTCCATTTCACAGAAAAGCATTAAACAGAAAACTTTAGTTTCATAACAATAAAAATATTTATTTCTCAAAACATTTTCCTAACTTTTTCATTTGAGTCCTTCAGAAAGGGAAATTGATTATACTAGAGAAAATAGTGTTAGAAACCAGTAATTACTAGAAAACTATGTGCTAAGGGCTTCCTTTCTCTTGATTAATTTGGCTCCAAAGGCATTTGAGGTAGTAGTATGGTCATAAGGCAAAGTCTACAGAACAACATGAATAGAAACTTATCTCTGGGTTATCTTTGCTGGTGGGAAGTCAGAAAACTGTACATGATTTTAAGGAATAGATAATCTAAAACAGACATGCACAACATACAGAGTTAACCATTAGAATAAATCCTCTTCATCACATTTACCTAACTTTAATGTGTAGTTGTGCTACTCGATTCACTTATTAATTGCACATTTAGTTAGCACATTCTGTGTGTCCAACACTGTGTTTAGTGCTGGGAATATAGCATGAACTAGTCTCTGTTCTCCAGTGACTGCCAGGAAAACTGAAAAGAAAATCATTTAGTGTCCCCTTGTATGATAATTGGGATAATAGTTATGTCAGGAAATAGAGATAAGAGGTACAGAAGCAAAGATGTGGATCAGAAAATGCTTTGGAGAAAAAGTAATTTTTGAGGGGTATAAGCAAGAAGGTGGAAGATGCCTGGGAAAAGGAAATGGATCCCATACAGAGGAATGGTTTAACTGAAAATTCAGAGAAGTCAGAGTGTGTGTTGGGGAAACTGAGAGTAAAGACTGTGGCTGCAAGGAGGTCCTAAGGGTTAGGGAAAATAGATTAAGAACAAATCTGTTGGGTCTTGGCTGCTATGAATAAATGGACTTTTGCTTAAGTTAACTTAGGAGTTGTTGAAGAAATTTAAACATGGGATTATCTTTACCTTTTAGAAAAAGTGTTATTCTCGAAGTAGACAAATATATTAGGCTGTAGGAATAAAGACTAAGAAATATTAGAATAAGGAATAATTTCAAAATGGGAACGAATGGAATCCTATTTTCAACACAATGATGACCAAATACCATGATGCTTACTCACACACAATTACAGTTAAAATGCTGAATAAAATATAAAAATTTTATTTTTAAATGCATTGCCAAAACGAAGTGGTGGAAAGAATCCATAGAGAATAGAAGATTAAGTGAAAGCAAGAAACCTGTTATATAAGCAATTTCTAGGGTTGATTTTTCTCTTGAGAATTCCTCCCATACTCTAGAAAATTAAAATATCCACCATGGTGTCTGAAGAAACCCACAAAACAAGTGTAAAGCTTAGAATAGTCTCCGTTCTAAGGAGACTAGCAGGAGATTTTGATGCAAGGTTCATACTAAAAGAAATATTCCTGAGTCTAAGGATATGTAAAACACAGACACAGACACAGACACAGACACACACACAGACACACACACACACACACACACACACACTATAAGCACAAGAATCCAGCAAAAAAAAAAAAATCATCTTGTATTGATCTTGGTACTGCGTGGTAAAGGAATGATGTGGTGATCTGCCTTTTAACTTTAAACTATATATCCACACATCCATCCTCCCTTGAGTGTAAGGTCTGAATTAATACTGCATGTGTGTTATTAAGAACTTCAAGCATAGAATTTAGTTCTCTTGGGTTAGTAGTACTCACAGAAGAACTGGCAAAAGCAAACATAAATCCTCTCTGGAAAAAATGCAAGTTGGACTCAGGCTTTAACTCTCCAAGACAGATTTCCAAAGAAAACGAATATCAGGAAGGAAAAATGGAAAAAAGGAAAGAAAGAAAGAAAGAAAGAAAGAAAGAAAGAAAGAAAGAAAGAAAGAAAGAACCGACAGACAGAAGGGGGGGCGGGGATGAGAGGAAGGGAGATCCGGAAACAAGCTACATTACCATTGAGAATAGAAGAGACAGTAGACCATGAAATGAGAATTCCAAAGATAAAATATTGGAGATACTATGTACAGAAATAAAACTAAAATGTTTAATGCGTGTAGAAATAAAGTAACTTACAAATATGGACAAAGTGAAATACTATCATTTAAATTAAAAAATTCCATCAAGACATTTTAAAAAAACCAATTAGACAAAGCTAAATTAAGAAATAGTGTACTAGAAAACCTGTAGTTATAAAATTGCACTGAGGAGAAGAAAGCCTGGTCTAGAATAAAACCCAGAAATACATTGAGACCATAGACTGTTAGATGCTAAGTCAGTATATTTTTAATTAGAATTCTAGGAGAAGATAAGAGAAAGAATACAAAAAGATGTTGTTCAGTGAAGAGCTAAAAGAATGTTCATCAAAGTACTGGCACCAGCCTAAACTGTCATCAATAGAAGGACAAATGAATAAATTATAGTATATTCACACATTGGAGTTCTATGTAGCATCCCAAGTAGGTGAACTCCAGTACATTCTATGGGATTCATGAAGAAGCAGTATAGATGAAGAAAATGTGACATGTAAATGCAATAAAGCAGCAATGGGAAAGGAGGGTTGTAATCCTTCTCATTCTTGG
Source organism: Cuniculus paca (assembly GCA_004365215.1). Lineage (NCBI taxonomy): Eukaryota > Metazoa > Chordata > Mammalia > Rodentia > Cuniculidae > Cuniculus > Cuniculus paca. Next base: position 4,993 of record RJWT010025742.1, on the reverse strand, counting down.
TTACCTTGGGTGGGAGAGGTAGGGGAATGAGTTAGAATACCTAGCTTTTGTTTTTGGTAATGAATCCACAGGTGCTTATTGCATTATAAAAATAACTAATTAAAACATCAAGAAGTAAAATTGGCTTACAGATTGACCAATAATGAAAGTGAACTGTGAACTAAGGATTAGGATTAATACTATAATTGTGTACACTGGAAATACATTGAAGAAGTAGAGAGAAGACAGAGAGAGAGAGAAGAGGGAAAATAATTTGAAAAACTAGAAGAAAAGTTAGTAATAATGTGTTTGACATAGAAAAATGCAGTAAAATTTATCTGTGTACAGAGGAAATAAGGGTTAATTTGGTTAATTCCTAAGCATATACCAGGTACAGCACTGGTATTTTAAAAATGTCATTCAGTTCTCACCACAAACACATTTGGGTTGGAATTCTTATATATTAAATAATATTACCCAATTTTATAGAGGTGGTAAATGATAAATTTAAACTGTGGAAACTATGCTAGTTCTACCTGACCCACCATCTTCTCAACAGCATGGTTAGTAAATGGATAGTGTAATTATATCTACAAATGTAAATGTAAATTACCTACAAATAGAATGTTTTCTAGATAACCTCCCAACACCACTCTCCCAATGACATGGCTTTCAGAGGCATACCTGGGAATATTAGTTCTTACTTTATACTTACGTAGACCACTGTCCCATTTGGATAATCTACCCTACCAATGGCTATACTACATATTTGATCATCTGTTTATACTATTTTCTAGTAGTACAAGGGTTTCAAATCCTAGCTCACATACTTAACAGACAGATTACTAAATCCATTTAATCAGTTTTCTCACATGCAAACTGGGGTATATACATCTTTCAGTGATCCTTGAAATGATTAAATAAGGAAGTACAATCAGTACTTGTTCAGTTCTTGCCAGTGACTTAGTGATTGTTGTTGCTATTACTGAACCATTTACAAACATGGCTTATACTTTGTATAAGAATAAGTAGCCCATCTTTATTTAATCTATCGACAATGGTCTGATGTATTTTAGACCTAGTTATCCTTAACTTCAGCTCATTTTAATAGAAAAATATAAAATATGCTGCTCTGACTTTCATATCCAGATGCTATGATGGAACAATTCACTACTAAATATCTGTTTTCTAAAGTGAGGTTTAACAATTCTCACACTTTCATCCCCTGCTTTGAATTTACTAGAATGGAATAAATAAAGACTATGTTGACTAAGCTTTTAAAGCATCTAAAGTTAACTGAGTCAGCTTGACCAAAGAGTATTTTTGCCTTTAAGATGTATTATTTTGAATTAGTAGTTATGTAAAAAAATCATTTTAATGATTCAGTGATTTATAAAGAGGATTAGTATAATGCTAGGGTTAGAAACATAAAAGCACCAGGTTTTCATGTATACGGACAGCTCATTCTGAGGCCAAAAAGAGGAGGAGAAGCAGAAGAAACATTATCCCCAATCAGTGTGCATGAACACTGTGTAATGTGTGCCCATGTAATGCATATGAAAGGCTAAGTTGTTACAGATTTGAGAAAATGAAATTTTAAATGACATACACTTGATGAACCTAGTGAGAGGAATTTTTATAATAAACTGTATTTTACCTCTCAATCACGCTATCATTTTTTTAAACAAGGAAGATAATAAATACAAGCTTATAAGAAGTTTTCCCTATTGAGAGTGATTAATGACAACTGACTTGGAATTTGTCCTCTAGGGTTTCTTGGCACAGTTATAACATTATGAAGTTACATTTTTTATAATCTTCCATTTATCTCATTTGTGTGTGTATTTCTGGTAAGTAAAATACTCTTCCTTCTAATGATTTACTATGCTGATGAGCCCATAGTATTAAAATATAATACTATGTATTATATTTTCTTTGCAAACCAACAATCTGTGTCATTTGATTATTTATGTAGCATCCAGGTTTTTACAAGTTTGCTTAACCATTATGTTATCACTAGAGAGAAGGAAAGGAAGTAGTTAGTTTTGGAGAAAAAAAAATAACATAAAATACTTCTCCAAGGAGCCCAGAAATGTAGTAAAATACCTAGATAATCTTTCAGAATATCAGAGACTACAGTGTGCTAGAGGACTAAGAAGGGAAGAAAAAGGCTTTCATTGTTACTCATGTTGTGCCTACTTGGTAAAAAGATTTTGCTCTCTTTCAGACAAGACACAATGCATAAAATCTTTTTTTATATCAGCAGGAGATCCCTCTATGTGCATATACATGGAGACTGAGAGCTGATAACAGAATAGCATGATACTATTGAACAGCCCAGAATTCAGGGATAAGGAATATCATTCTATCATTCCCAACTGAAACAACATCAGAAAATGTAGGCAGGCTAAATAGAATTATCCAAAATGGAGCCTGTCTGAAATTCCAAGTCTCCCAGAGACAAAAGTACTATTCACCTCTTCTTCCTTCTTCTTTCTTGTGGCTGAAATTCATTTGCATCCACTGACATCTCTTAAATTATTACTCTCCAGGGAAAGTCTGTAACCCCTGTAGAATACTTACAAATGTTCAGTTGTTTCTGATCAGACCTATGCTGTTTGTGGTTCCCCTGACTCGTATATTAGTAGATCAGCAAAGAAAATATGTCAAAGATACATCAAATATTTACCATCTAGATTCCCTTGATTTCATGAACTTTCTGTAGCAATTTTTAAAATATAGATGTCTGCCTTATGCTTCCAAGGTCATAATTCCAGAAGCATGACTGATATCTGGCCTTTTATAAAATGATAAATCTAACAGAATTTCTTCTTTCCCAGAGAAAATGCAAAATGAGAATTACCAAGTTCTGAAACTTCACCTACAGAGTAATTGATGGCTTTCTCCAAGTATCTGTTAAAATCTTAATATAATGAATGCTGGAGTTTCAAGTAAGACTGTTCAGCAACAAGAATTTAGCACTTTCAAAGCAACCCCATAGTCTGTTGCCCAGGCCTCCTCTGCAGATTGCTTTTGCTAAGTCTGTTCGACATCTGTCAGCATTTTCAGTGTAAACCATCAGCTCAAAAAATTCTTCAGGCTGAAACCTGATATGTCACGTCTGAGTTTAGGAGCTTTTGTGTGTTTTCAGGAAAATAAGTTTGAATGTTTTCAAGTCAATGCCACAGGGTGTGTGTGTGGGGGGGATATAATATACCATTTCAAGACAACTTTTACTTTATGTATGGGTAAAAGGAAAACAGACTCCTACTCAACTCAGATGAACAGGAAATATTCAACAATTTGATGTTCATGAAAGTTCCTTTACACTGTATTGCTGAAACAGGATGTCTTTATCAGAGCTATATGACCACATTCTTAGTAGGATGGTATATGGAACTCTGCCTCGCTTTAATGCCAGAGGTCAGAATGTGTCCACCTCTTGGCAGCTGAGGAGGAAAGACTTAAGTGACAAATTCCAATCCTTCAGCTTCCCAGATCATTGCACAGCCAGAGGAGACTAATACAATAAACAGCAGTTTGCCAAAAGGCATCATGATCCGCTGGTGGATTGTGGTTTGCACAGCTTTGACATACATTATCCTGATGTCTAAAATTACTTCTCACAGTACAGCTGTGTGTGTGATACTGGACCTCATTCTACTGGATGATTCCATGTAGTCCACTTAAAACAGGAGTGCACTTTTGAACCTGAAGCTGTCACTACAAATCTCACTACCAGTGTAAGAATTCATAAAGAGTTTCAGTTTATTGGTTTACAAAGATTTGCCTATAGAGAGATTATATCTTAAAATTGCCAGTGCATTCAAGATGGAAAAATAATTTCAACAAAGGCAGTCCTGATATTTTTTAGTTGACAGCAGAGGATCCCAACTTACCATGGTTTGACTTACAAGCTTTCAACATCACCATGGTGCCAAAGTGATGGTGTGTTCAGTAGAAATGGCACTTTGAATTTTGATCTTTTCCCAGGGTACAGATATGCGATATGATATTCTCTGTGATGCTGGGCAATAGCCCCAAGCCAGAGCTCCCAGTAAGCCACACATCACAAGAGGAACCAACCAGTCCTCAACAATGCACTGTATTGCTAAGCTTTGATGTCCATTAGGTGAAGCATATTAAATACATTTTTTTACTTATTTTGAAATTTCTATGGGTTTATTGAGATGTAACCCCACCACAAGATGAAAGCATCTGTATTTGTACTGTGACCTTTTTTTTTTTTTTACATGAATGTTAATTGAAACTACAAATGCAAACATGCGAGGGTTGTGCAGGAATCAATATCCAGTCCTCTGTAGCTACTTAAAATTTCTCTCAGCTAAAGAGTCCCTAAATCACTACACATAATCCTGAAAGGAAAGCATTTAAAAACATATAAACAATTAAAGCTGTACTAAAATTGAGTTACTAAATTGACCTTAGCATACTTGCTCACCTTTAGCTGATAGAATACTTTAGGGTATGTCTTTTGAGGCTGCCTGGGTTAGAAATACGAAGAAATCCAAACGACTCCACCTCAGTAGCTACAGTGGTCGGAAAAGCTTGTTGCCGCCTTGCTTTACCTAATTCTGGTGAATTCTTGGAAGATACAGCTAGGAACGGTCAACAACCTGGGTTTCTGCCTTTGGACATATCTGCATCATTCTTGAAAGCCTATGTGCACCATCTGCCCTTCGAATCTTGAATGTCTCAGGTCACTTATTGAATTTGAATGAGTAAAAATTAAATGTAGATCAGTCTTGAAACCCTTTCCAATAGATATAAGCAAACACAAAAGGCATCTAATGATTTCATATTCCTGAAAATGTCCCATGTATTACTACTCAGAATAGTGAAGTGGACCTCTGAGGTGAGTTTCCTTTGGGATGTCCGTCTCAGTTTATTTCTTCTTGCCCTTTCCCCACCTGCACACATCCCTGATGGCCCTTCCGCCAAGCAGCAGCCTCCCATGTCACAGGTGTCCCATACTGTGCCCCATTTCTGCACC
>RJWT010025741.1:0-16157 GCA_004365215.1 Cuniculus paca | reverse complement strand
AAAAAAAGTAATGCATTTGCTCAGAAATATGATGCAATGTGGTTTGTGTATGTGACTGGGGCAGGTGTGTGCGAATGGTTCCATGCCATGAGACCAGAGGAGGGGACCATTTTACTGTCCAATGCAGTAGTCACTTGCCACACATAGCTACTGGGCCCAGGGAATGTGGCTAGTCTGAACTGAGATGTATTACAAGTATAAAATGCACAACAAATTTCGAAGACTTAGTATAAAAAATGCAAAGTATCTTAACTTGCATACTGATTATCAGTTACAGTATTTTTAAGTGTATTGGTTTAACTAAAATATATTATTAGGTTAATCTCACCTGTTTCTTTTTACTTTTTTAATTTGGCTGCTTGAAAAGTTTAAATTTCCATGCATAGCTCACATTAAATTTGTATTGGATGGTATAGGTGTAGATAGATGACAAAGGGTGAGACACCTTAAATACTATGACCAGAGATCTGGATTTTATTTTGTGAAGCAATGGGAAACTTTTAAAGATATTGAAGCATAAAAGTAAAACAGCTGGGCCAGACACACTTCTGTAGGCCATGCTACTCAGGAGGAAGAGGAGGAGGTAGGAGGATCACTTGAGCCCAGGAGTTCAAAGCCCGTCTGGGCAACATTGTAAGACCCTGATTTAGAAAAAAGTTTTAAAACCCCAACCAACCAAACAAGAGGACAAGGTTGCAAAGAGAGATTTGGGAGCCTCTGTTTCCAAGTTTTCTCATTTTTAAACTGAAGATAATAAATTCTTTTGAATGTACTTCTTGGGGTTATTCTGAACATTCAATGAATATGGAATATGAAAACACTTGATAAATAGTGACATATTATGCAAATGTAATAAATTATTATTAATAGCTGTAGGCTCTTCTTCCTAAGCATTCATCCTCACCTTAAGTGCATGCTCCTGTCTCTTCCTATAGGATTATGCTTTGGGCCAGCTTGTCTTGTGGACAAGATAATGAGAAAACAAGGAATCAGAGCATGACATCCAAGGACAATGAAAACAACCTTCTAGGAGCTGACCTTGTTCCATCATCAAAAATCATCTTGAACCTCTCATCACCTACATTTAGTTAGAAAGTTTTCATTCTGGTTATCAGTAAAAGTTTGTGAGTCATTCATTCTTCCTGTATTTGCTTGCAAACTTCTAGGGCTCTGTCATCTCTTTCCTTTCCTTTTAGAAACAAATGAAAATTATTATTTATCTTCAGGGCAGTGTAGCAGAGGGTATTGGAATGGAACACAGAGTAAAACTGCTGTTTTCTGCCAACTCTGAAGAGATGGCATTGCTGCCAGCCACGTTTTGTGATCACAGCTCTACTGCCCACTCACATTTCCAAACCAAGTTTATGATTTATAAATTCAGTTTTTCTGATCCTCTAAATTTCCCTCAGTCATAATCCCCAGTCTGAGCAAATAAAGTACAAGTCTCTTAACTTTCAACTTTCCATGGTGTCCAGCATTATTTTTAAGACTATGTTAAAAAATCTGTCTCCAAATCTCCAATCATTTATAATTTGGTTTACCATTATATGGTAAATAGCAGCAAATATTTGGTCCTTTTCCCAAGGGGAAGAAAAGGAAAGGGAAGAGAAGAGTCTTTCCAAACTAAATAATAATAAAGCATCACAATTACAAAGAAACTCAGGGTCCCCAGCAACATGTAGAAATTTCACACATAGCAAATAAGTATGGCTGCTCTGAGTCTAAATTCACAGATCTGAGTGAAGGTTAGTTTTAAGTAAAGGGTCATAACTTGTTTTACCTGAATATATTTTTTTTGGACAGAAGGTAAGCTTCAGTCCTGTTTCAGCAACTGGTGAAACCATCACAGTATATACATCCCCACAGGGTATCTCAGCGACATCACAGAAACTGAGACCAGCCCTTGGGGCACAGGTGAAGATGCCTTTGGAGCCATAGAGGTCAGTGCTGTAATTGGCAGAGCCTCTGGAGACTTGCCAGTGGATCCGGATGCCGTTAGGGCCCAACCTGTATAATTTCACCCCCAAAGGGCAGCATGCACCTGTAGGATAAAGACAGACAGAATCTCTTATTCCACCATGTCACAACATGGCCTTGGTTATTACAGAGAAAAAAATACAAATAAGCTATTCTAATAATACGGCTAGTTACTGGTTAGAGTAGAGAAAGATTTGAAGGAATGTTCAAGTTCTTTCCATGCTGAGCCACAAAATCAGAAATCCATGTGTGAGGGTGGTACGGGGTGGGGCTTTTTAAGATAGAACAGTGACTTGAAAAGTTCCGCACTTGGCAAAGCTACTGTATTGTACATGACTCAGACTATGAGTCAGATGCATGAGATCCTGTCAAGACCCCTCATAATGCCACAGTTTCACTTAATTTTAGTGGAATTAAGTTTAAATATAATTCATTGAACTCAGCTGTAATTGAAAATAATTTTCCTTAGCTGAGCAGCATGATGCCTTTGGAGCAGCCACTTCCGTGACAGGCTGGTGACCATGTTAATTGCTCAATACTTCATCCATGCCAGCTGATCAGGTACTTTTGTGGGACCTTTTCTAAGTACCTTGAGCAGGCATTATGTGTCAAGCATTAAGTGACAAGTGCAAGGCACCGAATGGTGGGGTCTTCAATAACTAAAATGAAGGTGCTGTTGTATAACTTATTAAAAATTGTTATTGATCTTAAATTTTTTAAATTATTATTTGATATGCTCTTTTTAAGAAATTTTAGGTGTTTAGATAAGCAATGGGATGGAGCATGCCTGTAATCCTGGTACTTGGAAGGCTGAGGCAGTAGGATCACCACAAGTTTGAGGAGACTCTATCTCAAAAAAAAAAAAAAGATAAGCAATGGGCCACATTCCCAGAACTAGATATCAAGATAAGAATTTAGGCAGCAAGTTTAATGGAATAGGTCAAAAGAAAATATAAACTGGCTCATGTGTGTGTGGCACATGACAAATGCTCTTATATTATAACTTATTTTTATCCCAAAAACAACTTCAAAAGATAAGTTAGAAAGCTGTTTTTCTTACCAATGAAGTGACAACTGTGGAAAATAGGGCAGCACAGTTTATAAGGAGCCATTTTTAACTTAGACTCCCAGCTAAAAACTTTTTCTACTATCTCCAGCATGCCAAAATTTTATTTCAGCCCTCCCATCCCTTGCCCTAGGCAGAAATAACAAACTGATCACTGTACTCTTTCTCCTTAAACCTGACAGGCACCCTCATGAATTTTTTTTTAAACAATACTGGAAACAGCCACTTTAATGGATTAGAGTCACCCAAGAGGGATATTATCTGCTAGCCCTGCACCCTTTTTACTTCCCCTTGTCACCTTCTAATGGTTTGATCTCTGTGAAAAGCAAGATATCATACTATCAAAGACAGATGTCTTTGTTCTCTCAGCCTGTTGAACTAAGAAACCATAGAAGGATCTGGAAAGGCTTGGAAAAGAGAAAGGTGGAGGGCCAGGGATCTAGCTCAGTGGCCTAAGTGCCTGCCTGGTAAGCGCAAGGTCACGAGTTCAATCACCGGCGCTGCACCAAAAAAAAAAGTGCTGCAGATCTCTATGTTGCATAAAAATAAAGCATAACAAATGCTTCAACCTTGTTACCAGGGAAGGCAATTTACCAACTACCAACAGGTAGAACCTACCCTCTGAAAGGTTCAGGTTCAAAGTCAAGTGGAAATTGCAAACAATTTAGAAAGTATACATTTATAATGCAGCTGCATAGAGTTGCAGCATCTTTTTGAATGAGAAGGAAAAGCTGTGCCTGGACTTTGAATAATTGAATCATCTCTTGTATTCTAGTACCAGAGTTAAGAATTCACTTACTAGAGAAATAACTTTGGTAAGTGCAGTCCGAAGTCAACCCAGAGGCACTAATTGCTTTTAATGCCACTGTGTAGTTGATGCCACATGTGATACATCCCAGGAGGCAGTGACTCTGATGGGTGTGACACTTAGACTGTCCAATGTGTGACTCCAGAACTGTCATGTAGGTTTGGGCCACTGTTTCAAAAGTCCAGCTCACATTGATTACGGACTGGGTGACCTGAGTTATTGTCAGACCGGCTGGACAGCATGGCACTTAAATGAGAAAAAAGAAAAAATGGAATTTTATTTCTACTGAAATGACTTGTGAAAAACAACCAAGAATGATACTTTGCCTGTATTTCAGCCAATACCTTAAATTTCTCAAAATATCCATTGTTAATCAAAAATTGTCTTTGTTCATGCCTCTGATACCTCTTATAACATCAGCTGCACACAGTGACTATCTCGCCAACAGCACAGTGCACCAACAGGTCATGAAGTTCCCCAATTTGTTTTCTTTCAGAATAAGAAAGAAATCCTTTGTTGTGCCCCAACTTGAACAATTCCAGTTGGTAAATTTTAAAGTAACGGTTGCATTAATCTCTTCTCTCAAAAATATTTTATAGCATTTGCAATAAAATGTATTTTGCTTTTATGGAGAATTTCATCATGTATCACTGCTATAAAAGCTTGATTTCTTAGCCCCCTAAGAACCACAGTTATCTCACTTTTCTAGGAACTCTTATACAGGATGTAGGATATTTAGAACTTTCATGTGTATTTAACATCTTCTCTATTCTTCTGCCTTTTTTTTTTAGGCGTTTTAATTTTTATAGTCCAAAATGTCATCTATTGTTATATATAAAAGAAAATAATGTCCAAAGAAATAAAGTAATTTGCTAAATTTCATTCACACACAAAGCTATGAAGCAGGAAGTTTTCTTGTATGAATCTCTAACTACTCACCAGGCACTATGCTGAATGTTTTGTAGCATTAGTTACCTTAATACAACCACCCTATAAGACCCTATCTTCCTCTTAGTGATTAGGAAACTGAAACTTAGGAAGCATTTTTTAAGAGGAAGATATGAACGGGCTGAGTCAAAGAGATAAATGATAAATCATCTCATTTGGTTTACTTGTTAGCTGTTTTGATAGATCATGCCACGGAAGAATATAAACTCTAAAAATGCTTTTGCAGAGTCCATGTATTACTCCTCTGATGCCAATGTAAGACAATAGCAGAGTCTTTGGATGGTATTTTTACAGAACATGTAAAATGTTGAAAGTTCTATTTTCTAAGACCTGGGGTTTTTGAAAGACTTCCGTGCTTACTGTATTTCTGATACACTTCGGTAGATTAAATAAAGTTTATGTCTTAAAATGATTCCTACAAATCCCAGTGAAGTCAGTGTTCAGGCTGATGATTGCTACATACCTGTTTCCAGGGACACACTGTAGCTGGGCAGGCTCCGTCCTACCTCTGTTTCAGCCACAGCAGTGACAGAGAACACGGAGCCGCAGGGCAGGCCCCCCATGGTACAGGCCTCTCCCTTGCTGCTGCACCGATACAGCCCCTTCTCTCCCTGGGCAGTCACCGTGTAAATGGCATCATCATTAGTGGCTCGCCAGCGCACATTAATTGTGGAGAATGCATCCTTTGAAATATTTTCTATCTCAGGACTGCAAGGAGCTAAGAGATTTTAAGTTATTACTTGAAACAGCTTGAGACAAAAAAAATCATCTCCGCCATTTGATGTAAAACTTATTTTCCCCCAAATAAGATCACCATAGTTTTTGATCATACCATGCTTGTAAGCCAAATTCATAGAGCCTCTGGGTAGAAGACTGTAGACACTGACACAGGGTATTAGGTTCCCACATTGTTGAACTAACTGGAAAATGTTTAAGAGCATTTTGCACTCAAAGGCAAAAGTAACTAAGGCAAACATTATTTGCACACCTTCAGGGTGTGTGTACAGGCAAGTTCCTCAAAGATAAAAAGAACCAAATGGCTCCGGGACTTGCTAGCAAAACTTTCCCCTTCCCCATGATCCCCCTTTTTGTTTTCTTTCTTTCCATCTTTTTCTTCCACCTTGCACTCTGCCTCTCCTCAGTATAACAGAGGCTCTGTCACATTGGTCCCCACTGCATACTTAATGGCATTTAAAACTTTTTCTAAATCTTGTTGCATGCTGGACCTGAGGCATATAATGGGGTGGGGAGGAGAGGAATCATTCAGACACCAGTGCAAGAAAGCCTAGTTATACTATAGTACCTGTAGTGATAAAGTGGGAGGTGCATGACATATTGCTGCCCCGGACTTCGCTGAATGAATACACCGTGACATTGTACTTGGTGTCACACTCCAGAGCTGAGAGTGTGCAAGCAGGAGCAGTGTCGTTGCATTCGACCACATTGTACCCAGCTACAGCCTTGGTTTCATAGAGTTCGGCACCACGGACAGGAGACCAGACAATCTCCACTCTGTCATTAGACACCAACACGGGGTTAATGTCACTGGGACAACAGGGAGCTGAAGGCAGAAGCAGAGAGGGAGCCAAAGTCATAAGAGCAATGCCATCAGAAGGGCTCATTGAGTCCTGACCTCCCCATGGCCGAAGCCTCGGCCACTGTCTTCCGAAACTACTGCAAGGAGCCTCCTCCAGCTCTGTTCCATTTCAAACGGGGTGTGATTCTCACTGTGCAGAGGATAAATCCTCACATAACATTCAAGCATGCAAGCCGTGATGTCCAGCTGTGCTTTCTCCACTCCTGCCACGTCAGACTTCTCAATTTCCTACTTCACCTGTGCTCCTGTTTCTCTACACCTTGAAGACTCCACTAGGAGTCTTTCCCTTGTTCCACCTGACACAAACTTGGTCTAGTTTTTCAGATCCTATCAGTCTCTCCAGACACTAAACCAGATAAAGCAGGGGTACATGGGGGAACATAATTGTATTAGTAGATCACAGAATCTCACTGATAAATGTCTAACTCAGCTTGGGGCTTCTTTGAGCTGTTCCTGCTCCACCTACATTTCATCCATTCTTTAACACTAGCTCAAGGCCACTCCCTCTGGAAGGTCCTCCTCTGTTCTTGAGATTTTGTTGATAGCCTCTTACTCCAAATTTTAAAAGAACCAATTATTTAGATCCTTCAACCTGGTAAAATTCATTATAACGCAGCTAGTATTTTTACATAATTATAATATTCTTCTTTGTAAATATAGTTAATTTTAAGGCATTATTTGTTCTTCAAAACTCAAGCATCTCTCATAAACTGATCACACTATGATAAACACTGATAACAAAGAGATGAAGAAAACATAATCCCTGCTAATACGAGATCCAAACCTAGTAGACGATGACGGTAATGGTAAAAGTGATGTTAATAAAAATATTTGAAGCCAGGCATGGTGGTACATAGCTGTAATCCCAGCACTCAGGAAGTTGAGCCAGGGCAATCACTTTGAGTTCAAGGCCAGCCTAGTCTACATAGTGAGTTCAAGGTCAGCCTGAACTACATAGTGAGATCCTGTCTCAAAAAAAATTTTTTTAAATTCTGTTTTATCATTTACAAAGACCTTTTCACATTTATGTTATTATTTTTGTCCCATTTTGTAGTGGGGGATATTAAGTAGCAAGGAGGATATCATTTTCCCCTTGTACGAATGAGTAAGTAAAGATTTCGACTCACATGCCCTAATTCAAAGCCCTCACGTTATGTTGCATCTGTCTCTCTATTCCCTGGGAACCAGCGAACTCCTGAAGTAAAGGGTTTGCATCCCCTTCAGGATCTACCATAGCCCCGAACATTGAGTAGACCTTTTTGAAAGGTTCAGTTTTTCAGAGCATAGCTGAACAACTGCATTGTTTTCTCTCTTTTCACTTCTTAACCTTGCATTCTTCTAAGCCCATGTCCACAAAGCCAACTTTTCTTAGTCTGGAAAGCACATGAGACAAAAGATTCACTTTGTTTTCCTGGCCGTAGAATGACTTCCAGGCAGCGAGTCAGTAAGTAAAATAAACGATCCACTTTCTGCTGCTGACTTTAGTGAACTTGGAACTATCTTTTCAAGCATCAGAGGTGACTTACCTGTGGTATAATTGAATACATCACCCAAAGGACTTTGTCCTGCCTTGTTATAGGCAAAAACACTAATAAAATAAGTGAAACCACACTCAGATAAGAAATTGCACTGGGTGAGGGATGTATTGCAGTGTGCTTCCAAGCCATCATCACTCTTTACAAAAGCCACATAGTAATCTCCCAGATCAACACTGGACCAAGCCACAGACAGATGGCCAGGGGAATCTTCTTGGATTGTCACTCTTCCAGGTGCACAAGCAACTAGGAAATGATGAATAATAAGCAGCTGTAAGACTATTGCGACAGATTTCTTTGCATCTTTGCAATTATCCAAGATTTCAAGACAATCCAAATCAGCAACTCTGAGTTTTGTAACAGATTCAATTTGGTGTACAACATACAAAACTATGCACGTGAACCATTAGAAAATTTTCTTTACAGAACTAAGTGTATGCTGTAGGGCCTAACCACTATAACAAGCTCCAGTGACCTAGCCACATTTTCTGATTGGAGCAATATTGTTTAAAATGAGCCATCAGAAGTTTTTAGTCATTTTAAGATATGGAGATTTTCATTCTTAGAGTATTTGTTGAAACATTTGACCTCATTCAGAGATGCAGCCAATTTGAAATGAGTGAAATAGTGAATACCCCAGAAGTTATGTTTTGGAGATAAAAATGTAGCTACTCATTGTGCTTTCTATTAACCTTTCGTTAACCCTTCCAACAACTCCTTTAATCTCTGAAAGTGATGCAAGTGCTTTACCACTGAACTATACCCCCAGCCTGCTGTAAGTTTTTAAAATTTTAGTCATCTCTAATGGAAATCTTTCTAAAATACATTACATATTTCTGGGCCTCAGAAAACCACAGAACTTTCTAAATATAGTTTTTCTATTGATAAATCAAGGTTATTTTCACAATAAAGACTGATTGTATTATATACTACTAACTACAGTGTACTTCCTGGACAGTTAAGTACACAGGACTAGTCAATGGGACTTAGCCCTGACTGCACACTAGAATCAACTGGGCAGTTTTACACAAAATAGTCATATCGCCGGGCGTGGTGGCTCACGCCTATAATCCCAGCACTCGGGAGGCTGAGACAGGCGGATCGTTGTGAGTTCGAGACCAGCCTGGGCTACAAAGTGAGCTCAAGGCCAGCCTGAATGGCATAGTGAGACCCTGTCTCAAAAACACCAGGGCTGGGGATCTAGCTCAGCGGTCTAAGCGCCTGCCCAGCAAGCACAAGGTTGTGAGTTCAATCCCCGGTGCCACAAAAAAAAAGTCATATCCAGACTCTATTCTCAGTAGTTCCAGCTCAACTGGTCTTAGGTGGGACCTGGTATTAGTGTTATGGTTTGTGTCTTCATGTCCCCCCAAAGCCTCACTCAGTCATAGGTGGGGCTTTTTCAGAGGTGGCTGAATCTAGAGTGTGTGATCAATTCATAGTTCAATGCTAGGATTAAGGGTGCTAGGATGAGGGGTGGGTTATTACTAAATCAGTCCACTGACTGGTTTAGTACCTCCCTAATCCAAGTAGACTGGATACAATATAAGGGACAGAAAGAAGCTTGTCTTGTCTCTTGCTTGCTGCTACCTTCTGCCTACCACGAACTGTTTCTACTCTGTGATGCCTTTCTGCCACGCAACCCTGACTTGGAGCCAGTTGATTATGGACTGAAACCTCTACAAACTGAGAGCTAAATAAGTCTTTCCCTTTTTAACTTTGGGTGTCAGGTATTTTGTCTGAGCAATGAGAAAAGTAACTAAGATACTTGGGTATCAAGATTTTATAAAAGCTCCCCAGACCCTTTTAAAGTGCACCCAAGAATTAAGAATGCCAGGTGGTTCTCTCCTACATTAAACTTATTTATTTATTTATTTATTTATTTATTTATTGCAGCACTGGGGATTGAACTCATGACCTTGCACTTGCCAGGCAGGTGCTTAGGCCACTGAGCCAAATCCCCGACCCTTTCTCTTATATGAAATAACTAACTCAAAACTGCTGTGCTTTTCAAAGTGTTTCTTATTTCTTCTTTGGTCCTCAGCTACCCTATCCTCATAACCAATTCACATGTACCATTCACATTAAATTGTAGTTGTCAAAAGAGAAGCCGAATCACCACAATTTATCACAACACTTAGAAACTGTGGGCCTGGGGGATTGACTTTGTTTTTGTTGCTGTTTGTTTCTCTTTGTAGAACAGAATGTACAAGCTCAGCAACAGCTCTTTCCTCCCTGCTGGAAGCCTTTTAACTTAGAATGACATAATTCTGACTGTTGGTAAGTGGACATTATTACATTTTTTTGGCTTAGAGGGTTGAAATCAGGTAAATCAGAGCTTGAATCCATTTATTATTGAAATGTCCTTGAGACCATTATTTAACCTCTCTGAGCTTTGATTTTCTTATCTGAAAAGGGACTTAACAGAGACCACTTCATTAAGTCCCCATAGAATTAAAGAAAATATGTATTAATGTCTTAGACAAAGTAGGTCCTTACAAAACACTAGTTTCAATTCTCAAAACACATAAACACTTTTAAATAGAGGAGTAAACTTCCACATATGTGTGTCTTTATATCTTGGGTAAGAGAGGAAATGGAAAAATACCTGAACACATTCAGAACTAGAAATATCCCATCTTTATTTTAAAAAATAGTTTCTGCTAAGTCTTTTGTCATAAAACATGAGGTTAAGAAGAGGCAGTTATCTGTACCACACAGAGTTATGTATGACTCCAACTGGATCTTAGAATTGTCTTAACTTTATACAGAAAAAAAGAGAAAAACTAATGAACGATCTAGAATAGGAGCCAGACCTCCTAATTTTCAAATACAGTTTATGTGCTTCTCATTGCACAACATCTAGTTTCCCAATCAATATTCAAACTCAACAACAATTCAACACATTCATTTGAACCTAGCTTTAATTTTCACTGTTTGCAGAATGTTGTGAAACATTGTGGGAAGTTTTGCTTTCCTTATGGTTGTCACTTTGACTTGCCAGCCTTGCAGAGACCTTGCTCCTGCTTACGTACCGGTCTTTAAGCTCAGTGCTGAAGAGGACTTGCTAAATCCAGCATCATTCCTTGCTGAAACGGAAATCAGGTACTCAGTTCCACACTGGAGGGAAGAGATGCTGCAGGAACTGACAGTTGTACTACAGCTAAGCACGGAAGAGTCACTCAAAGCCATCACGGTATAGTTGAAAGCTCCTTCTGTTGGTGTCCATGAAACAGACGCCTTCAGAGCTCCACTATTGAAAGAGACTTGAATGTTGGCAGGGGCATGAGGACCTATGTTTTTGAGAAAAAAATTAAGATTTTGTAAGTAACCTGGAGAACCCAAGTAAGATTTAGTTTAATAATGTTGAGGAGCTCAGAGAGTAAAGTACTCTAGTACAGTAGTTAGATAAATATAAGTGCTCAAAGTAAGATTGGGATACAGGGTCTCAAGGAGCTTGTAACACATCTATTAATAATGCAAACCCATAATAATCTATGTGACTTTGGCCATATCAGTTGGTCAATTTGTTACTTTCTCATCTATAAAATGAATAGAATCAATGTAAAGTATATATTTTATATGCACACATGAATGAATATAGCATTTAACAAATGATTGAAGAATGAAACATGGTTATCATTGGGAAGGGGGCTGTGAATGTAGCCCGTTGGTAAAGCATGTACTTATGCATCACAAGGCTCTGAGTTGGATCCTCAGCTCCACAAAGACAAACAAATACATAAATAGACAAATAAACCAAAAGGGCCACATGAGCATGTTATTGTACTATGAGTCAAACATTTTCTCTATTATTGATTAATGAAGCTAAACATATCCCTTTATTTTTAACTGCTGCTAAGACTTTACCGTAATAGCTTTTAAGTCGTAATTGCTTCTGGAGGTACAAAGTTGCTCTCCATTCTAATCAAAGAGAATGAAAGGCTGGATGTGGTGACACATGCCTGTAATCCCAGCACCCTTGGGAGGCTGAGGCAGGAGGATCACAAATTCAAGTGCAGCCTGGGCAATTTAGCACCTTGGTATAACCCTATATCAAAATAATAAAAGATCTGAAGATGTAGTTCAGTGCAGAGGTCCTGGGTTCAGTCTCCAGTATTTTTTTTAAAAGGAAGGAAGGAAGGAAGGAAGAAAGAAAGAAAGAAAGAAAAAGAAAGGCAGGCCTCAAGTCATCAAGTGTGATGATTACCTATCAAGCCAGTCTTTGTGTCTGTATAGCACTTCCTTCTCATTCCTGTAAAATATGTCTAGATTTGTTCAGTGTTATCCCATTCAAAAAGCTTGGTGGTACACTTCCATAATTCCACACAGAATTCCATTCAGCACTCAGGAGGCTGAGGCAGGAGAACTAAAAGTTTGAACCTAGCCTGGGTTCCATAGAAAGTTCAAGGCAGGCCTAGATTAAATAGTGAGACCCTGCCTCGAAACACAAAGCAAACAAAAAAGTTGGAGAAGATGTTGTCTGAGCTGAGGAAAGACTGGCCTCTGTTGTCCTTTGGAACTTACACTCTCGTGAAGAGCATGCAGCAGCCATTGAAAGTGACGTGGACAGCCTGTGAGCAAAGACAGCATCCTCTGGACAAATCTAGGGCACAGGGAAGGCCCTGGCTGAGGACACAGGGACTCAGCTAATTTTCTGTAAGGCAAGCACCAGATGTGTTTATTTTCTGGGCCTTCTTGGCAGGCTCCTTCCTTCACCACGGTGGTCAGCTTATTCGCAAAGGCAGGTCTGCTTTGGAATAGCACTAAGCCCAAGGCTGTCAAGAGTAGCCTACAGTGTTTTAAGACAACTTACGTTTCCCACATGGGGCCTGGGAGAGCTAGGAAAAATAAGTAGAGGGGGGGAAGACTGTAACAAATGTATACGTTGAAGTCTTAACCCTTAGGACACTCAGAGTGTGACCTTATCTGGAAATGGCATCATAGCAGATGTAATTCATTAATATGTCTTTATAAAAATAAAAAAATGTGGACACTGACATATGAGTACAGAGGAAATGTCACAGGAGCATAAAGGTAGTCATCTATAGGCTCAGGAGAAAGGCCTAAACAGTTCCTTCTTCCATAACCCTCAGATGCGACCAACTCTTCCAACACCTAGATTTCAGACTCACATAGTCTCACAACTGTGAGCCATCAATGTCTGTTGTTTAAAGCACCCAACTTTCTAGGTTTTGTTCAGCAGCCCTGGAAGACCAGGACAGAGGCTAAGTCCAAATTCTAAGTTTGAAAACACAGAGAAACAAACAGACAAAAAAAAATACTTCAGTGAATGAGATGGCTGCCTGTGTCCAACCCACTCTAGATGCACCAGCCTGTGTATCTGGCGCTGCCCGTACACCTACATCCAAGCACTTGTTACATAGAACTGTGATCGTTGATTTATGTACCCTTAAATGTGATCAGTTCTTTGCGTGAAGGTATCATTCTTTATTTGAATTTATGTTCCTATCAGATAGATTATGCATGGCACCAAGTAGGCACTCAACAATATTTGTGGGAAAATGAACGGTGGAGGGAGACAGAGAAGCAGAGAGAGAGACAGAGAGAACTAAAGAAATGGCCCAAGAGGCCTGGTTTGTCACAGACATCCTGACTCATCAAACCCATATGACGAATCACCATAGCTACTTGCTACAGTTTTTCCCTATAGAAATATTATACAAGGCAAAATTTTCTCTTCTTCACATATTTCTGCCTTAGCCCATAGATCATGGGGCTTCCATTCTTCTCCAAACTTAGGGAAAGTTGAAGGGAACATTTCTGATTTCTTCCCGCCCTTTCCTTTGTCCTCCCTAAGAGTTAAAACAGCCAATCTGGTTAATCTAGTTGGTGAGAGTTTGGCGTCTATTTAGGTCACATTGCCTGTAGTGGACAATTTATTCAAGAGAAGAAAGAGCCTCCATGCCATCTCCCTTCTTTTGGCTATTCAGCAGCTCAGCTTGGAAGTCAGTTATTATGCAGTAGGATCCCCTGTTCAGGGGGTTCCTGGGGTTGAGATGGTGAAAGAGCACATGCTACAGGTCAGCTTCTCAGCCTATGACTGGAGAAGGGTTGGGAATCCCTGTGTCAGCCGTAGGTCTAAATGAAGGCCTTTGAGAAATAATCTAAAACACTGATTCTGATCACAGCATAAAGCACCAGGACAGCAGACACTTGGTCTTGTTTGCTGCTATACCTTTGGAATAGTGCTAGATTCAAGTTGGTGCACACTCATTATCTGTGGGACACATGAGTTCCAGTTAGGCCCAATTCTTTTTGTTTGGACTATTGGCCTGAACGTAGGAAGAGACAAGGGGTGAAGGGTAAACCTAACAAGGATTGTCTCCTTTTGTGTGATATTGGATGCTCATGCTGCAGGTGAGTTGGATGTCACAGAGAGAAATGCAGTTCTCTGTGTATTCTCACAGCATTTCTTTATCCATGCAGTAAGCGTTTAAACTGCTGAGAAGGAAGAGTCAAGGCACTATAAATAACTTCATAATAAATTTAAAAACAGCTGCCGCCAGCTGCTCTGTACTTATCACTTAATGTTGCTCTTGGTGGCTGCAATGCACAATTTCCTCATTAATCAAAAATGAGATCATTTGAGGCTGAGATGAGAAATCCTTACTCGTTCTCTGATTACAGGTGGAGTCATCCCCTGGGATTCCCTTGGCATTCCATGCATAGGCCTTTATGGTGTAGAGAGTCCCAGCATTTAAATTGCTGAAGGTCAAGGAAGTGTTCGTAGTATTCTCTTTCCAAATTCTACCCAAGCCATTGGCTTGCATAATGGACACAGAGAATCCAGTTGCCATATATACAGCTTCCCACTGCACAAGGATAGAGTCCGGGCTTGGAGAGCTTACTTCTAGAACTGGTGCAGCCAGCACTAAAAAGACAACAAAGCAAAATGAAAACAAGAAAAATGTGTTACAAAAGCCCAGTAGAGGATAATTCAAAGTATTTAGCAATAAGTAAATTAAGATTGCTTATTCATATTGTGAAATAGCTATTTGCTTTGTAAAAGGATTCCTGGCAGGATTCCATTAAATAATTGCTATTTAAATGTGTATTAATCATAAATAATGTGGCAGAGAAATGGGGGAGGTTCAAATAATAGGTTCCACTTTGAACTGGAAATTGGTCATAAATTAGATAAAATATCCCTGTAATAATATAAATCAATGGGAGGAATGATGGCTTATTCTGTTTTAATGTGTATATAATGTTTTAGAAATATGCCTAAATTCAACTTTGTCAAGTCAATTTAATTAATACTGATTACAAATTCTAAATACTTTTGTTTGTTAATAAATCCTAGGTAGTCAAAGAGCAGCAAAAGTCTTTCTATGTGTTCTTTATTTGATATGATTGAAAATTCCTCCTTTTCAGAGATTTAAAAGCAGATATGCTCTTTTTTTTTCCCCCTTGGGACAGTCTTACTCTCTGCCCAGGCCAGCCTTGAACTTACAATCCTCCTGCCTCCCTCCCTCAGCCTGCATAGGAGAGCTTTTAAAGATGCACAGAAGTGGGCTTTATTTTCTGAAGTAAAGCATCAAGCGCTTAAACACCACCTGTTTCTCAGATGTCTAAGCTGCCACAAAACATCATTTGATTATTTTCATTTCTGAGCCCTTAACTGTAGCACTTATAGGACTCCTAGTTACATTATGCCTTTGCAGCACCAGTGTAAATGGTCCAGGTCATAGAGGATGAACGTCTAGCTACCTGTCTTTGCTTGCTTTGGAGGCGATGCCCGGCTTCTCCCGGCAGCACTGATGGAGCTGATGGTGATTTGGTACAAGGTTGCAGCCTTCAGGCCCGTCACAGTGCCTGGGGAATTGGCCACCATGGTTTCAATGACTGTGTCCCCATCTTTAGCTGTGAGCAGGTAACTGGTGGCCCCTGGCACTGTAGCCCATTCTACAGTGATACTGTTGCTGATTTTTGAATATGCCTGATCGATAGTAGGTATTTCAGGAGCTGCAAGAAATTTTGAAGTTGTGTTAGCCAGGCTACATGTGAATGTTACTTCTTTCATCATTTTCCTCTTCAAACAAAATCATTTTTGTGCCAACCTTTAGGGATAAGCTTTGTCCTCATTTCTCAGATAAGAAAGAGAGAGTCAGACAGACAGACAGAGACGGGGAGGCAGAGAGAGAGAGAGAAGAAAAGCACTTTTGCTTTCCAGAAGAGAGCTGGAAGTTCAAGCCTCCCAGGCAG
>RJWT010025740.1:0-16044 GCA_004365215.1 Cuniculus paca | reverse complement strand
CTATATCTTCTTTAGATGTGCTCAGCATCTCTTTCATTACATTCATCATCTCTTGTTTTACCTGGAAAATCATTTCTATCCTCAGTTCCTTTAAAGTCTCATAGAGTTGTTTCTTTACTTCATTTTCTATCATTTCAGAAGTTTCAGGTGTGTGGCTCATGTTTTCTTCTGTGTCCGTGTGTTTTTGGCTTGTTTTGGAAGGACTAGAGGTGCAAGATTGCATTTTGCTCTTTCGTTTTGTCATTTTCCTGTATTCCATTGTGGGAGGTGAATCCTACGTGTACAATTGAGGTGCCAAGGCTAGGTGCTACTCACAATACACACCTTCAGCTCCAGCCAAGACTATCACTCTGGCTGTTTTGATGATGGGTGGTGTCTGGGTGGAGCCCAGGCAGGATGCCAGGGAAGCTCTGAATTTCCCGGGCCAATGGGGGAGGGGTGCAGACTCCAACTTGTCTTTTGGTAAGGTCCCAAGCTGCACAGCCAGGTGGAATTTGCTGTATGCACCCCCAACCCAAGTGAGGTGCAGAGAAGCAGCTACCAGGCCGCGCTGGGTGAATGTGTGGGGCCTAGGCAGGACCCCAGAGAAGTCCTGAATGGCCTGGGCCAATGGGGGACAGACACAAACTGAAGCCCCCACCAGGCTCCTGGTGAAGTCCCAAGCTGAAGGGCTAGGTGGAATTCGCTGGTCATGCCTCCAACTTAAGCCCAGTTCAGAGCAGCTGCTGCTGGGCTGCCCCAGGTGTGCGGGCGGGGTGCTGGGAGGACCCCAGGGATGCCCCTAATGTCCATGGCTGACGGGGGCTGGGCGCCAATTTCTATGGGTCTGGTCACCCATTCCCAAGGTGCACAGCTAGGTAGGGTTGGCTGTGCATGCCCCGGATTGTCTGGAGCAGCCTCCAGCACACTGCTCCCGGGGCCTCAAGTTGCTTCATTGTATCCAAAGTTTTGTGCATGATTAATAGAATTTTATAGCAAGTGCTACTAATTTGAAGCTTCCCATGGTTTCTCTAAAGTGCTTAGAGATTGATGAATTTGCAAGTGCATGACAAGTCAGACTTGTTTTCTACTTCATTTTGCTCCCGGGATCAGGACCAACAGAGATTACACTGGAGCACATCAGCAGTCACCAGGGCTCACCTCGAGGTCCTGGGCCCATGGACTCTGCCCCTAGACTCTGCGTAGGTCTCAGGATTCACTGCTGTCTGTGTGTCTGTCTTGAAGATCAGCCTCTGCTCCAGAGGACTGCTCCCTCCTGCAAGAGTACTTTTCCAGAGACTGTGCTCCTGTCTCGCATGCCGAAAGAGAATTCCCTCACCTGTTTCCTTCCCTGTGCAGGGCTCCTACCATCAGGGAGACAGGCACAGGGTCCACGGTGATGTGGGAGTGTGGAGAGACGCAGACTAACATGAGTGATGTGGGGATGTCACGACCCTGCAGAACAAGATCACTTCTCTCTGTTGTCAGTGACAGTGCAGGCTTCGGAGCTGTGCATCTGAGAACTTTTTCTTGCTTCCAAATTCCCAGAAGCATTGAAAAGTTTCTTGTCTGCAGTGAGCATTTCCAAGGAGCAGAGGAGCATGTAGTGGAGGCTGTCACTTTCCATCCTCCCTGGGTAGACTGCTCTCAGCCGGGAAATTGGAGGCCTTGCCTGAGCAAGGGATAGGAAAGCACATGGGCCCTTGTGGGTCCTGAGCTCCTGTGGGAAGTTGTTCATCCCACAGACCTTTTCCTCCTCTCTTCCCTTCTGCAGGACTGGCTTTGATGGTGTGATCTGAGCTATGGAGGGAGACCAGGGTTTGCCAAGGAAAGTGCAAAATGAAGAACATGATGCAAAACTGACACTAAATCCACTAGGGGCCACTTGTGCATCGCTGTACAAACTAACTGGAACCTGTGGATGAAATGCCAAAGAAGATCATTTTGTTTGATTTTATTATGTGTGATGGTATGAACAGCTATTTTGAAGAAAAAGAGACATTATAGTAACCATTGTCCATTTCCTGTTATCTGGTTTTGAAGTCCTGTAATGCTTTCATTCTTTTGTTTTGACTGGTTTTAGTCCATTTTCTTATTATTTGATTTCACTGTGTATGAGGGTATGGACAGCTATTTTGAAGAGAACAAGAGACACTAGGGAAGCCATTGTTGATTTCCTATTTCTTGTTTTGAAGTCCCATAGTGCTCTCATTCTATTGTTTAAATTGGTTTTATACTATTTTTTTTGTATTGTATTGTATGTGTAGGCATGGACAACTATTACGAAGAAAACAAGAGACCTCATGGTAGCCACTGTTGGTTTCCTGTTGTCTTGTCATGAGGCCCTGTGTTACTTGCATTGTTCTGTTCTGATTTGCTTTGTTCTGTTTTGTATTGTATTATTCTCTTTAAAAAAATATAAAAAAAATTGCTTCTGCTCTTTGAAAAAGAAAAAAAGAAAGAAAAAGAAATGCCAAAGAACAAACACTGGTGGCGCACAGTTCTTCTGAGATTTAATACTTTATTGGAGGTATGATTTAGGGTCCTTCACCATAAAAAGTATAATACAGCAGTTTTATATATACATTATATACCAAGTCCAACAACAAATGTACCCATTAGGAAAAAACCTGTATAAATATTTTAATAAGGGTTAACTTTGCCTCTTCAATTGCAAGAGGTGTTCATTAGCTTCCAGACATTTGTTATTTTGGTAAACTTCTGAAATTTGTATACATTTTTTGCTGCAATATATATGATATATATAAATGTATATAGACACACATATATATCTTATATATTATTAAACTGAAAATCTCTTCATTTAATATCTGGCAATTGTGTCTTCTATGCCTCTCATGAACTGTGTTCTGTTGAGGCCTCTATGTACCAGTGTCCACTCACCTAGAACTGCAGTTGCCCCAGGGATTCTTGTCCACTGACCACCTGCTCCGCAGGGCATTCAGTGTGACACCTCTGATTTGATGATTCATATCTTATAGTGGTGGAGATACGAAGTAATCCAGCCATAGGGTACTGGAAATATCTGACATCACAGGATAGGATGGCAAATGACAGGGCTCTTTTCTGCATGTCTATGAGACATTTTGTATCCAAATGTTCCTAAATTTGTTTCAGTGATGACCACAGAGATCAGAGATATAAGGGCATCATACTCATAAACTTTGTTCTGTTTTCTATAACTCCAGTGACTCAGAGCACAGGAAGTCAGAACGCACTCAAGCCCTGCCTGAAAATTTGGGTGGCGTCAGAACTCGGATCTGGCCACCTACATGCAAGCAGAAAACCATGATTTCATTCATAAGACCACTTTTTTAAATCTAGAAAGGCAGAGTTTAATCACATGTCAGGAATATCTCTTCATAAAGAGAGTGAAAGCCAGAGTTAAGGTTGAGAGATCTGGATGCGGGAAGGTACTTATTTGTGTGCACTTTGATCCTGGAAGCTCCAAGGGTCTTCACTGTGCAGCTTATGCAGGAAAGTGTATCCTGTTGAGGCTAAGATCATGAATTCTGAGATGTTCCCAGCTCTGAGTTTGATTATTTATGTATTTATTGTGCTATGTGTGGTTGAACTCTGGGTATTTGTACTGGGCTACATCCCCAGGTTTTTTAACTTTTTAAAAATGTTGATGCAGTGTCTACTACAATCAATCCATATATTGCCCAGGTCAAGGTACAACTTGCAATTTTCCTGCCTCATCCTCTTAGACCACAGGGATTATAGGCCTGCACAAACATACCCAACTTCTGAGTTTCAGTTTTTTTAGAGTGTGAGACTATGAATTTGTAATGACAAATGGCACTGTGAGTCAGTGTGACTGTAGGTGTGCAGCTTTACAAGTCTATGGCTGGAGGTGTTAGAATATAATTACATGTGATTGTATACATGTGTGGGTGTACGTGCATATGAACGTCTTTGCATTTATTGTGTGTGTGTGACACTATGTCTGTGGATATGAGTCTATACAACAGTAGCGTCTGTTGATTATAAGAGCTCAAATATTTGATTTGTGCATTGAGAGAGGCTGAATATGGAATTGGACAAGTTAGGAATTATTTGTAGTGAAATAAAAAATTTGACATAAACTTGTATTTTGTATTTATTAACTGATTATTGAAGAAACCAGTGTGAGTTACAAAATACTCAGCAGAACATAAATGTCGATGACTGTGGCAAGCAGCAGTCAGTGCTCCTGAACTCAGCAAGGACGACTGCCTCATCTCTGAAGGAATGACTTTGAAGCTGTTGGATCCTACTGCTTTCATTTTTTTCATCTCTCTTATCTCCCAACCAAAGGTCACTTTTTCATTTTGTACATCTTGTCTTTACTGGTGTACAAAATGAAGGAAGTACATGTTCCTTCAACATTTTCTTATTTTCTAGACTTCCAAAGAAATCATCAGTAGACTACTAGGTCGTGTGCTTCCTCTTACTGTATGAGTTTGAAAGCTTTTCCTTTGTCATTTTGCTTTCCTGCTTGTAACTTTTCTTTCAGTGATGTGGCTTAGAGATAAGGAGACTAGAAGAGCATTCTGCTATGCAGCAGAGGGACTTCCCAGGGAAGAGTACAGGCAAGGGACACGGCAGCCTCACCATAGTCCCATGAGTGTCAGACTTCAGTTTCCTTCTGGCCTCCACCTGAGACTCTGTCTGCTCCAGAGTCTGGAAGAGGAAGAGATTTTGCCAAACACATCAGTGGTGTCTTTGGAGTTGCTAACGACAAACTCAATTGGTTTTAGTAGTTTGCAATGGGAAAAAGTTTTCCAGCATTGTTCTCAATTCTCCAAGTCTCTGTTGTCATTGGCACTAAAGATGAAATTATAATCAGACTTTTGTGGGGAGGTGAGGTCACAGGGTGACAGATCTTTTTATTGCAGAGGAGAAACACACATTTGTACCTTGGCTGGGAATGACTGTCACAGCAGGTTGCAGTGAGGTGAGTGTTTACTTTAGGTTGAAGGAAATGGTATGAGAAACACAGATGTTTCAGAAGTCTTGATTTAAGATCATAAAGCAAAATACAGTTCCTTGGGGTTAGGACTGATTCAGCGTAAAACCACACAGGAAGGTTCAATAGTTTCTCTAGCATGAGTTGAGCTAATGAGGACAGAGTTGTGTCTTAGACATTCGATCAGGCTCACAAATGACTCCAAATTAAACCAGTGTGATCCCCATTGAGAGGGATTGGTGATTTTTAATAAAACTTGTCATTTGAGTACATAAACTAGAGTTTGTAAAATACACAATACTACGCCCTTATACAGCTTTTTATTTTAGTTTTGCATGTGTGTCTTTAGACACACATGTATCTTACAAATCCCACCTTGCTGCTAAGTTTCATTTACATTGTGTTAATGCATGCATAATTATAAGATTTAAAATTAATACTGATTTACTTTCTATCCATCAGCGCTATATTTTTGTTTCAGAAACCATAGTTTAGGGAATGCAATGAGATTGTTCAGTGATTCTTTTTTTTTTCAAGAAAGTGGAAACTTATTTAATGACAATACTCTTGAAATTACACATCTCTGAAGAACACCACAATAGTCTTACAATAAAGTCTGTTTCTGGGGGAAATATTCAGCACAGAAAGGCTCAGCTGAGCAGCTGAGAAAGAAAGCTCCTTTGTGTGTATATGGTTTATACTCTTGGTTTGGATTGGGAGTGGGGTGAACTGAAAGAAAACAGTTTTTAACTACAAAATGCATTTACAGTTGACCATAACCAACTAAAGAGCAAATCATCTACATTTTTAGGTGATCATTCAAAATCAAAGTCCTGTGTTGTAAAATACCCATTAACTAGTGGGGACTCAAGCTCACCTCCTTATCATGAAAATACATATTCATAAAACTTTTACAGTTGTGCTGTTCTAGTTACAAATAGCTTCTTCTTTTCCAGGACGTAATTTCACTATGTTTAAGCAAGAATTCATTAAAGAAGCTATAAATAACCTTTAAATATTTAGTCATGAATAGAAGGTGGTCTGGCATTGATGGCTTATTTTAGTGCTAATGCAGAATGCTTTTTAAAAGCTACATTTTAGCATGCTTCAAGCTCATGATTAATACTTGCAATGTAATTTTCAATGTTAGAATAAATTTCACTTTAAAGAGTCTTACTCCACGTAAATGGTATTTGTGTTCAGTGATTCTTGCCGTAACTAATACTGTGCTGTTGTTTCTAGCATAAAGAATAGCAAACCTCCCTGGTGTCATTTTAGTACTGTACACCTTTTATAGGATTGAACAGACCTGGTCCAAGCACAGATCCTGCGTATTACACAGCCCTCTGCACACCTGCACGGTACTGAGGTCACTGAATCATTGGCTTGTACTATAAACCATTTGGCAAAATTGAAACCCATTACAAATGCAATTTGACATACCACATCCCCAATCTAAAATAAAAGCAAAACTAAATTCTAACTGAATTTGTCAATGAAGGCAACTCATTTTATTAGTTACTGTGCCATGATAAAAATTGTTTCACAACCAACATAAATAGGTTGAATTCTCCATTTTGCTCCTCATTTGGGTGCGGATTCATGCTAGGAACCTTTGTGTCTCTGTTCTCCAGCTGCTCATGCAGTGTTAGTGCTGCCTCTGTCTACACATCTGGTTCTGAGAAGCACACTAGTAAAGAAAAGCCACACATTTCTCTAGAGGAAAATTTAGAGGTAAGTTGGTTTTCTCTTACTTTTGTTTGACATATTTAATGGAGATGATAATTAGATATCTCTAAAAATCTCATCAAGGTGGGACAATTGAACTTTATGATGTTAAGGAAGGAAACTTCTTGAAAAAGTTAACACATTAATGAAGAAATTTCAGCTGCAGAAAAATGAAGGCAATAAAACTGTTCCAGACTCAAATGTGTCTTGTGATAGTGTGTCAGGTCATAAAGTCAAATGCCACCTTCATGCTCCAGTGCACCTTTCTACCCTAGAAAGGCTGAAGATTTCACACTTATGTTGCATTTTACATTATTCAGAAATAACATATTACCGTCTTTACTTTTCCAAATGCAAAATACACAGTTGCATATTATCTAATGGAGATTAGTTTCTGTCATATGTTATTACTCATTTAAGTTCATATACCTTACCTAGGCCTAAGTCTCATGGTATTCATAATATTTGCAGCAGGTACCACAGAAATAATGTTCTCTCCATTTGAATCTTAATGTTGCTTTGAATTTATTAAATCTAATTTGATCATAAGCGATTACTTAGTCCACCAGTATTTTGAATCTTCATTTATAACAATGTTTTACAAAAGACATATTTTCACAAAATGTAAACTATCACCATTAGATTTTTTCATTAAGCAGATATCAAATATAAAAACTTACACACAGACTTGGAATATCAAATGGCCCCCACTGTCTCTCTGATACTGCAGCACAGAAACAAGTATATTATTCCCACCTGACTGCTAGTTCTAAACCTCATCTTTTTAGGCATTTACATAAATGGCACAATCTTTTTTTGCAAAGATGTCTGTGTAAACAAAAATGTCCTCATTAATCATGTTGCACTAAGTAAGTTAGGAGAGATAAGTGATTAATTACAGGGACCAAATATTGCAAACAGAAACCCTTAAAGAAAATGCACATTAGAAATAAATTTATAAGTAATGGTGCTGGTAAGTAAAATGTTTTAAATTTAATTTTCTGTAATTTTCTGAACTCAAGACTTGTCTTTCCTTACAGAATCCTGTATTTTGCACATTTATGTTAAGTCCTGGACAATAAGAGATTGACCTTCATGGATTTGAAATTTGGGATAATATTTCTTTTCCAGATTGTCATTGGAACCATAGGCAATTTCTCACTCTTATGTAATTATATCTTCCTCCGCTTCAGTGGATACAAACCAAGGTCAACAGATTCATTTCTCAGACATCTGATTGTGGCCAACTCCTTAGTTATCCTCTCCAGAGGGATCCCAGAGGCCATGGTGGCTTTTGGGAAGGAACACTTCCTTGACGATCTTGGATGCAAGTTTGTTTTCTATCTTCACAGGGTGGGCAGGGGTGTGTCTCTCGACTCCACCTGCCTCTTGACTGTCTTCCAGGCCATCACCATCAGCCCCAGGGACTCTATTTGGGCACAACTGAAAATGAAAGCCCTAGCATACATGCACCTTTCTATCATCCTCTGCTGGGTCCTGCACCTGCTGATAACTAGTAGACTTCCTGTGCTTATCACTGATCAAAGGAACAAGAAAAACTTCTTGGAAACTATAGATTTTCAGTATTGTTCAGTGATGCTTCCTGAGAATAACACAGGCATGGTTTTTGCAGCCTTGACATTATCCCATGACATTTTGGGTTTAAAGCTCATGATCTGGGCCAGTGGCTCCATGGTTCTTATTCTGCACAGGCACAAGCAGCGGGTCCACCATATCCATAGACACAGCGCACCTAGATCTTCCGCTGTGACCAGAGCTTCTCAAAGCATCCTTGCTCTGGTGAGTGTCTTTGTGTTCTTCTACACCCTGTCTTCCACCCTTTATGCTTGCTTTGCTCTTATGGATAAAACTGCTTTGTGGCTGGCCAACACCACTATCCTAATCAGTGCTTGTTTCCCTAGCATCAGCCCCTTTATTCTCTTGAGTCGTGAATGCCATATATCGAGGCTCATCTGCAAGAAGTGAATGGATTTCTCAGCTCAGCACTTGTGTACTTTACCTGCTTTCCATGCACTGAGTTATGGGTGTACATGTGTTATTCAAACAGAAAGCACTGCGATGGACCTGTCTTATTGCAGAGAGATGTAAATAAGACAGGTAGAGCTACATGACTATAATTAACAATAATTGACAGTAATACTAAATGAAATTGGTTTTAATATTAATTTTTATACACTTTTATTTTGCTTATTGAATTTTTCTATCTTATTTTTCTATCTAAAATGTATTTCACTGCTATTTTCACTAATATATAACCATTTTGCCCTATTTTTACTCAAATAATTGATGTACATATCATTTGTTACAATATATTAACTCTGCTTTATCTCATCAAAATGCTTCTATTTCTCTCTTCACTCTGTGTATTGGTATCCTTGCTATCATCCACCATGTCATATCCAAATGTTTTTACATTTTTATGTCATCGATATCATAATGACTTTTTGTGAAAAGTTATTTTAAAATTTCTTGTCCTATACTATATTTATCAATAATCATTAACGTTTAAGTTGCTTGTTAAAAAATGTATTTGTTTTTTATTTTAAAGAGAGTAAAATCAAACAATAAAACAGAATAAAGCCAATCAAAGCAAAACTTCACAAAGCAATACAGGACTTCAAAACAGGATAATAGGAAATCAACAATGGCTGCCATAATGCCTCTTGTTATCTTCAAAATTGCTCCCCATACCATCAGACATAATAAAATCAAACAAAACAAAAAAGAATAAAACCAATCAAAACAGAACACTGAATAAAACAAAACAATAAAATGCACGAAAAGAAAACAGTGAGAACAATGTTGGATTTCAAAAGCAAGACAGAAGGAAATCCCCCAAATTTGCTATATTGCATATTGTGACTTGATGAATATACAGTCTCCAGATTCTTAATGTACTTGAAGAACAGTGTGCATCCGTGTAATTTTGAGCAAATCAACTGTCATGCAAATATGAAGCTATCTGTGATCTTAATGTACCTGGAAAAGAAGCAAGAACTTTTGTCAGAGGCAGTAATCATTTCCTGTTGAGTGTGGGTGCTTCCTTTGGCTTCACTCTTCCTGAACATGAAATCTCCTGTAACTATACTTTTGTGAAGGGATGGCCAAGAGTTGTTGCCTTACTCAGATTCTCCAAATCATGGAAATTTTACCCTGTGTGGCAGCTGTTCCCTCCTTCCCCCTCTGTTTTGAGGACCTGATCCATGGATGCTGCCACATACTTGCTACTAAGAGGCTTCCCAAGAGGAACAACCTCAATGTCATGAATGTTCCAGTCACCCACAGTAGCTGCCTCCTGGACCCTGTGCTTTGTTTTGATTTCCTTTTTTTTTTTTTTGGAGGGAAGAGCATTTACTATAATACCTATACTCATGGTAACATTTTACTTTTAAAATACAGTCTTTTCAAACATAGGCCAAGGTAGTAGTCTCAAGAAATTATCTTGGCTAACAAATGTTTCTTTCTTCAGTCATTTTCCCATTTCCTCCAAGCTTTCAGCTCCTGGAAACCACTACTCTTTCTGCTTACACGTTGGACCATTTTATATTCCAAGTAAGTGTGACATCACGCAAGTTTTATTTTTGATTTTGTCTTCAATTGCTTTATTTTACTTAGCATAAGGTGCTCAAGGATATGCCTTAGATTTAAAAATGGCCAGATTTCCTTCTCTTCTAAACCTGAGTATTAGTTATGCATACATTGTATACTTTATGCATCTGTTCCTTGATGATGTTTATACTGCTCCCTTGTCTCTGCTGTTATGCTGGACAGCATACATCCAAGAGATTCAGTTGACTCAAGGGATCAAAGGTTCAATTGGATTAAGAGAATCCAAGAGATTCAATTGCTCGTTCATATGGTAGGAATATTTTTCATTTTTTCAAAGTGCTGTACCATTTTTCATAATACTTGCAACAACTGAGATCCTCATCAATGGCACTCTAGGGTTGTTTTTTCTTCTCCAAAACTTCATCATCCCTTAACTTGACCACACCCTACTTAACAGTGGGAAATTCAGGTATTATTGCAGTTTTGTCTTGGAATTTCTCCCGGGTTGTTAGTGATGTTGACAGCCTTTTTCATATAATTGTGGGCAATTTCTGAGTCATGGGAGAGTAACGTTTCACTCAGTGCCATTCTCCATTTACTACTCCAACTATTAGATTATATCTTTCTTATCCTTATTTTTCTTACTGACTTATAGGAGCATCATATATTTTGGTATTACAAACAGTTACATATTATTACATATAATATTATTAATAAAATATAATTATAATATAATTAACAATATAATATAAATTAATATAATATAATAATAGATATTCAAAACATTGTCTTTCATTTTCCCAGATACCAGTTAATTTTTAAGCATAACAAATCAAATGTATTTAAAAATGTACAAATACTTAAAATATTTAAGATGGTAATTTTTATGTCATTTGGTTCTCACCAGAGTCAGAATTTTAAAAATACCTAAAAATACAGAATTATCAAAGTTTATAAAATACACTTGCAAATCCCAAAAGACCTTCTCTTACATAAAACAACATAAATTCATCAATGAATATGTGCTGATTAAGGCATTACTCTGAGTAGTGGCCTAGACAGGATTCCACATCAACCAAGAAAAAAAATGTAGAATCCAAGAACAAGATAGTGGTAATACTTCTACAGCCAACCAGTCATAAAATCTTATTGGTAATATAGATGTGTTTGGTTCCTAGTTGGTTTTCACCTCATAATTCATTGATTTGAAGAAATATTCCATAATAAATCAAACTCAGAAATATAGAATTCCAAACTGAGTGAGACTAACTTTAATCTACAAACCCTGTAACCAGACGTTTTATAGAAAGTGATCCTTCCTGATAATTGTAATTTTGAACTGTGATTCTGCACCCAAGAACACATATTAGAATGCACTGTGTGCCAGGAAAATATTACAAGCCGGCACCACAATCCTTCATAAAATGCTCTGTGAACAAACTCATGTACTGAAGTACTGAAGTGATATTGGAGAAAGTTCTTCATGATGACATTTGTACAAGAAAATGTTTGAACTCAGAGGTCTGCAATGCATACAGGGAAGTACATTTCCCCCTGTAACAGCAGGAGAAAGAAACCTACACTTCTCACGAATAATTTGCAGAGGAACAGAGCTTTGCAAACCACATTTCAGGTCTGGCTTACTCCTTGACCTTTGGGTCTTGCACCTGGGTCCTCTTGTATTTATCTCTGCCTACCTGGCTGTCTGGTTCCTGCCTCTGCTCTCTTCATATTCTGGGGCTCTTTGCTTTGTTCCACATGAGTAACCTGATGTGACTTACAGTCAAAATTACTGTTTATTAGAAAAAGTCTCATGACTTGCTGGGAAGTTTGTAGGAAGTACATGGATTTTGGACCCAGCACTTGTCTCCATAGAAAGGAAAGAATGTAATAGAAGACTCTAGAAAATTATTTCCCAAGTAGTGTCCCCTGGATAAATCTTTATCACACTAAAGAAGCATTTTCAATGTGAAGATCTTAAGTCTCACTTTTACTTATTACTGAATCCCCCCAGAAAAGGTAGAAATTAAACTTTAAATTTTGGAACAAAAAATTATATTCTACTGAATTTCTGAAACTAACACTAATCTAGATTGATGGATCCTTATCACTTTGGAAAGGAAAAGAACCACATAAAATCATTGAAGTGTTTTTTGTGTACAGGGAGGAATTCCCAGTTTCATTCTTTTAAACTCAGGGATATGAGACTCATTCATGCAAAGCATAAGCTCCCATCAAATGTTCTGTGAAGCAAGGCAATTAAATCTTGAGTTTCCCCTTAGAATTTTATACACAGATATTCTCCCTCACTAAGAGCAGTTTCCTCTGGTTTTCCAACATCACCTCCCTTAACAAAGCACTTTGAACTGGGACCTGGTTTTTCCTCTCCTCCTAGAAGTTTCCACAGCCACTTCTGTGAACATCAGAAAACATCAGAAAACTTAGGAAAATTGTCTGGGTTTCTTTTCTGTTGTTGTTGAGACAAAATACCTGACGCCCAACATGAAGGAAGGAGAGTTTTTTTTTTTTTTTACAGTTTTGGGGGTTTTAGTCTATATTTAGCTGGTTTTAAGACAGGGTGGGTGGCTTAAGGTTCAGCCATTCATGGCAGCTGCAAGCAGCAAGAGCGAACTGTGCAAAAGAGGGAAAGATACACCTCCTTTTCACCTTACGTTGTATGTCGGCTCCTCCGACTCACTCATACGGCCAATTCCAGTGCTAGACAACAAATCAATCACAAAAGCTAGATTCAGCAGCTTCCATGACTACATGATGCTTGGGGGGCCACCTAGGTACAAACCACAACATTCTACCTCTGGCCCCTCAAAGACTCATGTACATCCCTTATAAAAAAGACATTTAGTCCATCTCCAAGAGTTGCCAAAGTCTTAACAGTTTTAGCATTGCTGAAAAGTCTAAGTCTTAAGTGTCTTTTGAGATCTAAGGCAGACTCTTAGCTGCAAGCCCTTGTATAAATGAAAACAAAACTAAACACTTTTAACATGTAATGGCACGAGATAGACATTACCATTCCAAAAGTTACACACAGGGGTGTACAAAGCATTGGAACCAAAGTAAGTCCAAATTCCAGCAGGGCAAATGTTAAGTACTGTAGCTGTCTGTCCAGCATCTGAAGCAATCTGTGGCAAACTGTGTGATCCAAAGAGCTTCTGTGGCTCCATCCTTTTGGCACTTTTAGGGTTTTAGTTTTTACAGCTTTTTGTTTTAGGCCCACTTGGTTTAATCATTGCAGCTTTTTATAGATGATCTATGCTATTGGCTTTTAAAAATTTTTGGTGTTTTTTTATATTAAAGAGAATAAAACAGAACAAAACAAAACAGAACACAACAGAGTTAAACAC
The DNA here is from genome assembly GCA_004365215.1 of Cuniculus paca. NCBI lineage: Eukaryota > Metazoa > Chordata > Mammalia > Rodentia > Cuniculidae > Cuniculus > Cuniculus paca. The sequence goes on along the minus strand of RJWT010025740.1, from coordinate 2,433 downwards.
AACAAACCATTCCAGAACAGAACACTGCAAGCAATACAGGTCTTCAAAACATAACAATAGGAGATTAACAAGGGCTACCCTAGTGTCTCTTGTTTTCTTCTAAATGGCTGTTCATACATTCACACACAATAAACTCAAACAAAACAAAATAATATAAAACCAGATAAAACAAAAGAGTGAAAGCATTACAGGCCTTCAAGTCAGACAATAAGAAATCAACAATGGCTACTTTAATGTCCTTTGTTTTCTTCAAAAAAGCTATTCCTATCTTCTCACATATTGCAATCAAATGTAGAAAACAGACTTAAACCAATCAAATTAAAGAATAAAAGCATTATTGGACTTCACAACCTTTCCCCATATTTATTGGAGATTTTGTATCTGATTGAGTCTTTCAGTTTCTTACACTAGGGAGACGATGGGATGTTTACACACGTGAGTTTGATTTATTTCACTTATGAGTATGGTCTCAAGTTGCATTCATTTACCTACAAAAGCCTCAATGTGATCCTTCTTTATAGCTGAATAGTACTCCATTGTATAAAAGTACCACATCTTTTTTATCCATTCCACAATTGATGGGCATTTGGGTTGTTTCCAAGATTTGGCTATTACAAATTCTGCTGCTGTAAACACGAGTGCACATATATCCCTGTGGTATGATAATTTCACTTCTTCTGGGAGTATGCCCAGAAGTGGAATAGCTGGGTCAAATGGGACTTCCAATCCTAGCTTTTTGAGGAACTTCGAGACTGATTTCCACAGTGGCTGCACCAGTCTGCACTCCCACCAACAGTGGAGAAGGGTTCCTTTATCCCCACAGCCTCTCCAGGATTTGTTATTGGTGGTTTTCTTGATCCTAGTCATTCTTTCTTGAGTGAGATGGAATCTCACAGTTTTAATTTGCATTTCTCTAATGACCAATGATACTGAACATTTTTTCATGTATTTATTTGCCATTCATATTTCTTCAGCTGAGAAGTGTATTTTCATCTCAGATGCCCATTTTTGGATTGGATCTTTCAATTTCGAGCCTGATTTTCTTTTAATTCTTTATATGTTCTAGATAGAAGACTTTTTTCTAAAGGACAGTTGAGTAAGATTTTTTCCCAATTTATGGGTTTTCTTTTGACTCTGTTGGAAATTTCTTTTGACATGCAAAAACTTTTTTAAATTTTTTTATTTTAAAGAGAACAAAACAAAACAAAAAAAAACGAAGGCAAACAAAACAGAATAGAGTCAAACATAATATAGCATTTCAGAACAGAACAGTGAAAGCTATACAGGTTTTCAAAACATAACAGGAGATTAACAATGGTTACCCTAGTGTCTCTTGCTTTCTTCAAAATGGTTGTTCATAGCCGGGCATGGTGGCTCACGCCTGTGATCCCAGCACTTGGGAGGCTGAGATAGGCAGATCATTGTGAGTTCGAGACCAGCCTGGGCTACAAAGTGAGCTCAAGGCCAGCCTGAATGGCATAGTGAGACCCTGTCTCAAAAACAGGGCTTGGGATCTATCTCAGCGGTCTAAGTGCCTGCCCGGCAAGTGCAAGGTCGTGAGTTCAGTCCCCGGTGCAGCAAAAAAAAAAAAGAAAAAAAAGAAGGTTGCTCATACATTTACAGACAGTAAACTCAAACAAAACAAACTACTATAAAACTAGATAAAACAAAAGAGCATTACAGGCCTTCAAGTTGGACACCAAAACCAACAATGGCTACTGTAATGTCCCGTTTTTCAAAAGAGCTGTTCCTATCTTCTCACATATACATGCAAAAACTTTTTAACAAGACAAGAACCCAGTTGTTGATTCTGGGAAGTGTTTCCCATGCAGTTTGACTTTTGTTCATGAATTCTCCACCTACCCCTAAGTCTTCAAGATTTCTACCCACTTTGTTTTCCAGCAGATTTAGTGCTTCTGTTTTAATATTTAGATCTTTGATCATTTTGAATTTGGTTTAGTGCATGGTGATAAGCTTGGGTCTAATTTTAGTTTTTGGCATATGGAAAGCCACTTTTTCCAGCACCATTTATTAAAGAGGCTATCTTTCTTCCAGTGAACATGTTTGGCCCCTTTGTCAAAGATAAGATGGCTGAGTGTGTTTGTACTTGGGGTTGTGTCTTCTAATCTATTCCATTGATCCTCAGGTCTGTTTGGATTCCAGTACTATGCTGATTTGATTATAGTAGCTTCATAGTATAATTCAAGTCTGGGATTGTGATGCTTCCTGCCCTGCCCTTGCTGCCCAGAAGTGCCTTTGCTATTCTAGGTCTTTTCTGGTTCCAGATGAATTTTAAGAATGATTTCTCTAGATCTGTGAGGTATGCTCATGGTATTTGGATGGGAATTGCATTAAATCTGTATAATAATTTTGGGAGAATGGCCATTTTCACTATGTTTGTTCTTCCTATCCATGAGCATGGAATGTCTTTCC
>RJWT010025739.1:0-16041 GCA_004365215.1 Cuniculus paca | reverse complement strand
TTGCCCACATCAGCAGGTCACCCCCATCACTTCCCGCAGCCCACCAGCACACCCTCCCAAACAAGTTGTGCACCTAATAAAGGCCAAAGACATCATGCCTCTTGGTCTTAGTCCTTTATTGGGCTTTGACCATTCCAGTTCCCCCTGTAACTAAAATATATATCTTGTCTATGTTTTAATCCTTCTTTGTACCCCTGAGCAAAAGATCAGTGATCCTAGGCCAAGGGTTTGATAATGTTTCTTTTATATCACAGGTTCTTTATAGGAGCTCTTTCCCAGCAACAAGTCTCTGTCTGGGTATTTAGCCTGTTTGCAACAATCTAGATGAAGCAAATCATGCCCCTACAGTTCTTATATTCTACAAGACTACACTGAATATCATGAGGGCACTGCAGGTTTACCCTTTATGTCCTTTAGAATGGTTCCCTGAGCTGTACCTGCACTCACTTGAGCAATGACTAGGGCAGCTGCAAGTTACTGTCCAAAATAGAGAGAGCAGAGTCTCAAAGCAGCTCTGGGTAGTAATCCTGTGGAGAATACCCTTCCCCCAAACCATTCTGTACTCCTAGAGCCCTGGACCTATGATAGGAGGGAGTTAAGGTTTATATATAGATGTATCTCCAAAGCCTCATATGCTCAAAAGTAGGTCTTATGAAAGATGACTGAATTATGGAGGCTTACAACTAACTTACTATTAGGAGGTTAGTCCTGATTAGAAGAGGCAAGTCACTAGGGGCATGGCCTAGAAGGATATCTCTCCCTCCCTGGCTCTTCCTTTTACTGTCTCTGTTTCAGGGTTGCCATGACATGAGTACTTTTTCTTCTGCTATGCCCCTCTGCCATGGTCTCCTGCCTCGGAGCCAGCAAACTATGGACCAAATCTTCTACGAACCCACAAGGTAAAAAAGCCTCTCTTCCTTTAAGTTGTGGATGTCAAGTACTGTGACTTTGCTACTAGGAAAGTGCCCTCTTTTGAGGGGCAGCCCCAAAGATCTCTGAAATGCCTTCAGTCATTCACCCATTATCTAGATGTATAAAATCTATGTAACTTGATTGAAAACCTTTACCTTTCATGGTCATTTTTACTTTGGAGAAGAGCAACAAGTCAGTGAATACCAAATCCAGTGAATAAGGTAGATGAAAATACACTACAACATTTTTGTGAGCCTGCCTTTCTATTGGATGGCCCTCAGTAGTGACATTCACCATATTTTTTTAAATCACACCTTGTAAAGATACTCATAAAAGAAATACTCATCATGTCTTAGATGCTGTCAAACTGTTATTCACATAAGGAAGAACACAGTTAAGCTTTGGAGGTCGTTTGTCCCAAAGGGTTCACTGGTTGGAAACCCATAACGATTGAGAAGGGACAGAAGCATTCTGAGTAGAGTCCAGTGGAAAGGCTTTAGGTTACTAGGGATGTTGTCTAGGAAGGAAATGCTCATTTCCTGGAAAGAGCTGCTGAGAGAGAAAGAAGTTGGGTCCTCCCACAACTTTTTGATTTCCAGTTTTGTGATGTGCTGTCATTCTTGACTATGCTCCCAAAAGTTTGTGCCTATTCAGGACCCTGGCAAAGACCCCAATCTCATCTGGTGCCACAATACAAAGCAAAACTCAGAGACAAGATAAAAATGAAGTTGGGAACTGGGATGGTCTGTGCTCAGTGCTGAGCAAAGATACCAAACCAGCCAGATCCATGGTACTTTTTTATACACAATTGATAGAACGGGGTGAGGAGGCCAGGTGTAGTTGCTGGGGATAAGATACTGACACAGGTAGGGTTTGTAAAGGAGGCAACAAAACATCCTTGCATCAAGAAGAGAAGACACCAGAAATAGGTCATGGCACATAACTAACTCATTTTTCAAGTAAAATAAACTAAAATTCTGGAAAACAAATTTGGGAAGTCACTTGTCCTCAGCTGCCAAGTTATCTCATATGAGAGCCCCACAGCTTCACAGACCATATCTTTCATTTCTGCTGTGGCATAGGAAGGGAGAAAAATGATAATCACCATCCACAGTGCTCTTATGAGTCACGTAGTGTTCATTCTGACTCACTTATTAAAACAAGCCAACTGTGGTGTTAACTCTTTATAGCTTGCACTGCTTACAGCCTGCTCTGGGCATAATCATTAAGGCAGTCTCCTGCAGTGCCAGATGACATGAGGTGATGCGGCCAAGAAGGCCCTATCCAGAGAAAGCACTATGCTGTTTGAACTTTCATCCTCCAAAACTGTGAGCTGAATAAAACCTCTTTTCCATGTAAGTACCCAGATTCAGGTGTTACGGTCACAATGGAATGGAATATAAATAACATTATGATTAAAAAAAGTTGGAATATAGGCACTCACAGAGATCAGTGATAACCGTCATATACAAGGGTGTGCTGCAGAAGTAAGGTAAAGACTCTATTGCAAATAAGCCAGTTCACCATCCTGGAATCACTGATAGAAATCACACACACACAACTTCCCAATATGGACTGATTAATGATGGAAATTCTGTGATTTCCAAATCACAGAAGTATTACTCAGTATAACAACAGGAGTTTCCTACTTGTAATTAGAGTACTGAAGCCAGCTCACAAAAGTCATTTGCAAATCTTTCTGATTCCAAGATGAGTAATATCATATTTTTAGATAGAAATCTGCCATAGTGAGGTTATCCATCTAAAAACAAAAACAAATGGCATAAATAAGAACTTTTTCTCACTTTCTGCTAGACAGTCAATCTTTTACTATATACTAATGTAACTATCTACTTGGAGGTTATAATGTTTTTTAAAATTGGCAGACAGTATAGAAAATAATGTGATGGAAAGTGGTCTGGTAAAACTGCACAACACGTTCATTTGGTGAAAGATATGAATATTCAAAAAAATCTCATATCATTCTGGTACAGTCCAGCAAAAAGGTTTAGGTGATTGGGCAACAAAAGGCCCAAAAAGGCTGAGAGCTTGGTAGTCTATACCTATAATTCCAGTTATTCACCTAGCCAAGGCAAGAGGCTTGCAAGTTTGAGACCAACCTTGGAAACTTAGCAAGATACTGTCTCAAAATTTAAATAAATAAAAAAAGGGGCTAGGGATGTAACTCAGTACTCCTTAGATCCAATCCACAGTACCGACAGTGGGGCAGAAATACCTGTGAAACACACTAAAAAAATTATTGGCTCTGTGAAGGGTTGAGGTACTGAGACAAATGCCTTACTTAGATTCTATAACTAGGCTTCTAAGTCAATGAAATGAGAACACTGGATTGTTAAAGCAATAGAAAGACAGGACAAATGACAAATGTGCACATGCACTGAATAAGTCTTACTGAAAGTCAAAGGGGAGACATTAGAGAAATGACGGACTAGGAAACTAAACTATAGGGGACTAGGAGTAAAAACTATCTGAACCAGTTTTGTGCTAGAGCTCTGGAAAAAAATTTTCATTAAATAAGAAAACATCCAACCAAGAAAATTCACTTTCATTACATAAAAGGTTTGCTATGTTTCTCACCTGTATTCCCACCCCCTCAAGATACTGGTGGTCTTGTTCTCAAAGCAGTTTCTTCCTCCACCCACAGGAAACAAAATGGATTTGACATGCAATAACGACACACATCCATATTAACCTGTCTAGCGAATATCTGACATAAAGTACTGATGCAAAGGTCTTCTTTCCATTTCACCTGATTCAGAACCCAAGTGGGAAAAGCAGCACTGCTTGCAAAAACCGTAAGGTAATACCAGCCTCTCAGAGGCTCAGGGTAAGATGGAGGGACAAATGACAGACTAGGAAAGGGCTGGAAGAATCTGGAGGGAGATTCTGAAAAATTAACCACAGATGAAAGTAACCAAATATACTGGGATATTTGGAAAACTACCACAGGTATGAGGCAAGCCCAGAAGAGACCCAAGAAGACTATGTTACTTTTCTCATTGCTGAGACAAAATATTCGACACCCAAAATTAAATGAGGAAAGGTTTATTTAGTTCAGTTTATAGAGGTTTCAGTTCATAATTGGCTGGCTCCAAGGCATGGCAGACAGGCATCACAGAGGAAAAACATTTCATGATAGGTAAAAGTAGCAAAGGAATCAAGGGACCTTAGCAGCCTTTTTCTGACCCTTTTGTATTCTATCTAGCCCACCAGGGATTAGGGCAGTGCCAAGTCAATGAGTGGACTGATTTAGTAATCATCTGCCCTTAATCCTAGCATCTTAATACTAGTATTGCACCATGAATCAATCACACACTTTAAATTCAGCCAACTCTGAAAAAGCCCCACCTATGATTGCATGAGAGTTTGGGGGGACATTTAGACACAAGCCATAAGAAAGGCCTTAAACTTTCACATTGGGCTGATCCCCCAGCTCAGAGGAAGTACAACTAAAGTCTGAAAGAGCACCCAAACCTAAAAGCAATCTGCAAGATGAGAAGAGTCTCTGGCAATCAAATAAATGTCTGTAAAAACACTAGCTATACACGAACTAAAGAACAGACTTCAACAATCAACACAAGGAATCAAATGCAAAAATAATATGGAAAACATATAGGTATAGCTTGCAACAGAAAAAAAAAAACAGGACAAAGGACCTCAATAGACATTTCTGTGAAGATATACAAACCACCAGTAGGCACATAAAAATATGTTCAATATTACTAGCCACTAGAGAAATCTAAGGCAAAACTACAATGAGATTATTATTCAACCCAATAGAATGGCTAGTAGCAAATAACTGAAAGTACCAAATGCTGGCAAGTATGTGGAGAAAATGGAACCCTTGTGTATGACTAATAGCAATGTAAAACGACACAAAGAACAAATACATTGTGAGGCACCTCATGTGAGATACAGAAGATTGGAAAATTAACAGAGACAGAAAGTAGAATAGAGCTTACCAGGGAATTGGGGAAGAATAAATGAAAAAGTAGCACTTAATGGGGATAGACACTTGATGAAAATTTCTAGACATAATGGTGGTTGTTGAACAACATGGTAAATATACTTAATGTCACTGAACTACTCACTTAAAAATTATTATAACGGTAAATTTTATGTTATGTACATCTTATGATATAGAAAACAATGGATCTTTCCCTATAGTTAATAAACAATATTTTAATTATTCTACATGCATGTGCACAAACACACACACAGAAAACAGTAATACTTTAAAATGGCCTTGCTGAGTGTGGTGAAAGACATCTATAATCCCAGCACTTGAGAACTTGAGGCAGGAAGATCACCTGATTTTGAGGTCAGCCTGAGTTACACTGTGAGTTCAAGGCCAGCCTGAACTACATAGTGTGATCCTGTCTCAAAACGACTAGGAAAAAAAAAGTCCCATCCTTGATATATACATAAAGGAATTGAAGTCAGCATACTGTAGGGACACCTGCAAAACACCTGTACATTGTGGGACAAATCACAACAGCTAAGGCACAGAATCAGCCCTATAACCAAAACTCATGAATAGATAAAGAGAATGTGGTATATATACACAATGGAGTATTGTCTGACCATAAAGAAGAATGATTTTTTTGTCAGTTGCAGGAAAATGGAAGGATCTAGAGATCATGCTATTAAGCAAACTAAGCCAGACACAGAAAGTCAAATATTATATGTTCTCCCCAAGATGTGTTATCTAAAAAATATGACAAGAAGTAGAACAGAGACTATTATTAAACAAGAGGAAGGAAATAAAGGGAAGACAATCAGGTGCAAGGGCAGATTATGAAGGAACAGATATGAAAAAACTATATTACACACATTGAAACTCTCAAAATATGTGAAACTAGGAGGCAGTGTTGGGGTAAGAGGATAAAATGAAGGAGACAATTATCAAAGTATGTTATATACATGCACAAATCCGCTAAAATGAAACCTGTATAACCAATATGCACAATAAAAAAAGATGTAAAATACAAAGTATTTTTATATCAATTGAAAAACCCAAGAAACAAACAAACAAAAAATATGTCTCAGATATTTGGTTCCATATTGTGTGCAAAGGCACCCCCAAATAACAGCAAACAGGATTATATATTTAAAATTTTAAGAGAAACAGTGACATCTATTGAACACTGTGTGAACTACTAATTCAAGAAGGTTTACTTTACAACATTAGATCTCACTACATTCTTTTCAGTGACTTCATATCATTACAAATCTGTTTTTTAGTGCTTACTGAAATGAAAAGCATGTATTACATATGCATAATCACTATGGAATAAGACAGAAGAATGACTTAGAAGTATGGGCACCATGAAACTGACACAAGAAGGGCATCATGAAAAACTATTGGAAACTACTACTGTTAAGAATTCAGCAAGTGTAGAGAGGATAGTTGCATAGAGGTATATGCCATTCTTCCATTAAAAAGGACCAGAACAAAGAAGAAAACAGCTATGTCAGTGGAGTGCTTGAGGCACAGTGCCAGAGTAGAGTGAGAATGTGGCAAAGCTATTATAAAGAGATGTACAATGGCCTTATTTAAAAAAATAAGTTTAGTAGGGAAAGGGTAAGCAGGAGGCCCTCAAAGTCCCGACTCATACTCCAGATACCTGGAGTGCTTGCTGCTGGAGAAACCTGCAGCCCACAAAGGCCCAGAGCCTCGATAGCCTATCAACATATAGATCCAGATAAAGAGTGCAGGCCACATCAGAACCCTGATTCAGTTCTCATCCAATTTGGTTTGCTACCAGAATCATGGAAAGAATTATGTTTGTGAATCGAGGTACCACTATAAATATATATGCACCTGATGCTGAAATAAATATACAATGCAAACATTACATCTAAGAGGAGAGAGAAAATCTAACAGAATAATAAATGGGATCTTCAATTCCCACTTTCATCATGGACAGGCTATCCAACAAAATATTAACATAGAAAAACTTCAGTTAAACTCCACTATAGACACAACAGACATAACATATTTTCATAATATTTCATCGAGAATCTGAAGAATGTGCATTCTTTTCATCAGCATATGAACATTCTCCAGGACAGATCATATGGTTAGGATACAAAATAAGTTTCAACAAATTTTTTAAAAGTTGAAATCATAGTATACACCATCTCTGACCACAATGGAATAAAACTAGAAATCATCAACAAAAGGAACTTTAGGTATTATACAAGTACATGGAAATTAAACATCATTTTCTTACACAAAAAATGAGTCAATGAAGAAATCAAAATGGAAACTTAAATTCTTGAAACAAATGAAAACACCACACTTAAAATGTATGAGATACAGCAAAAGTGCCCCCAAGAAAAGTTTATAGTGATAAGTGTCTATCTAAAACACTGATTTCACATAAACAACCTAAGGATGCAAGTCAAGGAACTCGAAAGGCAAAATCCAAAGACAAAATTAGTATAAGGAAATAAATAAAATGAGAACAGAAATAAACAAAAGAGACAGTTAAAAATACAAAAGGTCGATGAAGCAAAGAGCTGTTTTTTAAAAAATAAAAAATAAAAATTAAATATTAAATATTAGCTAGACTAACCAGAAAAAAAGAAGGAAGACCCAAAAAAATAAAACCAGAGATGAAAAAGGAGCCACTACAATTCATGCCCAAGAAATACAAAGAATCGTAAGAATCTACTAGGAACAATTATACACTAATGTATTGGAAAACCTACAAGAAAATGGATAAATTTCTGGATACATATAATCTATCAAATATGAACCATGAGGACATAGAAAACCTGAACAGATCAGTGACAAGTAAACAGATTAGATCAGTAATAAAAGCCCAGGACCAGATGGCTTCACTGCTAAGTTTTACAGAACCCTGAAAGGAGGCCTACCATCAATTATTCTCAAACTATTCCACAGAACATAAAGGGAGGGAACTTCTCATAACTCACCCTATGAGGTCAGCCTTATCCTGCTACCACCACCAGATAAGAACACACGAACACACACACATGCACACACACACACAGACACACACACACACCAACAGTCCTGGTGAATATAGATGCAAAAATTGTCAATGAAATACTAGTAAATCAAAGTCAACAGCACATCAAAAACTATACATCATGAGTAACTAGGGTATAATCCAAGGAATTCAATGATGGTTCAACGTAAGTTAATAAACTGAACAAATTTTACACTGAAAGAAAAAATATGAGTATTTCAATAGATGTGGAAAAACATTTGATAAAACCTAACACCTTTTCATGATGAAAAATCCTAAAATTCAGTATAGAAGAGCATACCTCAACACAATAAAGACTACAGACGACAAACCTACAGCCAACATCACCATAAATGGGAGAAAGCTGAAATCCTCTCCCCTAAGATCAGAAACAATAAAGAGTTGTCCACCTTTCCCATTCTTATTCAGTATAGTACTGGAAGTCTTAGCCACAGCAAAAAGGCAAGAGAAAGAAATAAAGGGTACACACACAGAAAAGGGGAAAGGAAGTGAAGTTAGATGTAGATGACATGACTTTATATATAAAACAAAGATTTCACGAAAAAATGCTAGAACAAGTAAATAAATTAAAAAAATCAAGAAAGTACTTCCATTCAAAGTAGCTACAAAACAAAACAGGAATTAAGAAAGTGAATGATCTGTGCAATGAAAGTTATAAAACACTGGTGAAAGAAATTGAAGATACACATACACGCATACACCAAAGAATTAATATTACTAGAATATCCACACTGTCCAAAGCAACCTATAGATCTAATGTAATTCCTAACAAAATGGCAATGACATTCTTCACAGAAGTAGAAAAGAAAAAAAAAAGCTCCTAAAATTTATAGATAACTACAAAAGATCTCAAATACAGAAGCAATCTTGAACAAAAACAATAAGCTAAAGGCGTCATAGTACCTGATTTCAAAACACTACAAAGTCATAGTAAACAAAAAAAAAGTAAATCAATCAGTACTGGCATAAAAACCAGCACACAGTCCAATGAAAAGGAACAGTGAGCCAGAAATACATTAATGTATGTATAGTCATCCAATTATAAACAAAAACAGCAAAAATATACACTGGAGAAAGGAAAGTCTCTTTAAGAAATTTTTCTGAAAAACTTCATAACCATATGCAAAAGAAATTGGGCCCTTAACTCTCACCATGTATAAAAATCAATTCAAAATCCATCAAACATTTAAATATAACACACAAAAGGCTGACTCTACTAGACCAGTGGTGGCAAAACTAAGGCATGCATGCCATAGCCAGCAGTTTGTTATCACTGAAAGCTCTAAAAGGTTCTAGAACAAAACAGGGAAAACACTTCAGCGCCTTAGTCTGAGTAAAGACATTTTTGGATATGATTCCCAAAGCACAAGCAATTAGCAATGAGATTATATTAAATCAAAAAACAAACATCATTATTTTGTATTGCAAATATGCACTAATAAAACGTTTAAAAACTGTTAATAACCTAATTGTATAATTTGCTGTGAATTCTACTTATTGTGAATACATAATGGTTTGTCATAGGAACTTTGCTTTTCTTGTATCTAGCATGTAGTTTTATAACATATAACGATATAGTTATCATAAATACAGGATATAGTAAAAAAAAGCAAAAAATAAAAGGTTATCAATTATTATTCCACTAGTTTTTAAATTTAATTTTATTAGTACCCTTTAGATACACAAAGTGATCACTAAGCAGGGGAATAACGGGCTCAAATGGAATCTCTAATTGTAATTTTTTGAGTAATCTCCACACTGATTTCCACAGTGGCTCCAACAGTCTACACTCCTATCAACAGTGGAAAAAGGCTTCTTTTTCCCCACAGCCTCGGCACCATTTGTTATTGGTTGATTTCTTGGTAACAGCTGTTTTTTCTGGAGTAAGATGGACATTTTAGTTTTCACCTCTCAAATGACCAGTAATATTGAACATTTTTTTATATATTTATTTGTTGTTTGCACTTCTTCATCTGAGAAGTGTCTATTCATTTCAGATGCCCATTTTTGGACTGGGTCTTTAAATTTGGGGAGGGATCTCACTTTCATGAGTTCTTTGTATAGTCTAGATATTAGTCCTCTGTCTGAGGAACAGCTGGCAAAAAATTTTTCCCATTTTGAGTTGTCTCTTCACTCTGTTGGTGATTTCTTTGCTATGCAAAACCTTTTTAATAAGATGAGCTCTCAGTTGTAGCTTCTTTGTACTATTTCCTGTGCAACTGGGTTTTGTTCATGAAGTCTTTGCCTATACCTATGTCTTCCAGAGTTCTACATATTGTATCTTCCAGCAGATTCAGTTTTTCTCTTTTCACATTTAGATCTTTGATTCATTTTGATTTCAGTTCAGAAATATGGAATTACATTTAATCTTTGGCCTTTCACTGATTAATTAAATAGATGAGAGTTTATAAGGAGTTCTGGTTAAGATCAGAGCTGCCTTAGACTCTCTTATTAAGGAGGAACTAAATTATAGATCTGCTTAAATTTTTTGTTCACCATTTACTACCTGTTCCTTATCAGTAGTTTCTTGTCACGTATTTCCCAGCTATCCTTTTATAACGCTTGTGACATTTTCTACAGTACTTCATGTTAGGGAAAAACATTAATACTCCAGTGATCAGATGGGATATCAGCCACCCAACAGGTAATCAGACTTTCCTCTTCTAGATAAGTCAATGGCAACTATGTACTTTCATAAATATTTTAATATAATTTTACCATTCTGACTATTCTTCTTCTTCCTCCATCAACAGATATATTTACTTTTTTACATGTACTGAAGGAGGCATTTTCTTGCATGTGTAATTCATATAGGGCCAAATTTATTTCTTTTTTATCAGTTTTCCCAAAGAATCCTGTCAGTTAAGGATTTATTTCAAGCTGCCAAAATATTTCTAATTCTGGAGATCAAATAAATTTGATTTTTATTTAGTTCTGTTAATGAGCCTATAGTCATATTGCGACATCATTCTGTTATGGCTAAAAGGCTAAAAGTTTAAAATTCCATGACCAGTTTAAAACTGCCAAATTCTACTATGATTAAGATATTCTTGAGAGAAGGTATAAAACTTCTCTAGTGTAGTGGATGTGTATACTATTTTATCAGTTTAGTTTGTCAACTTTTAATAAAAAGAACCAATCAGACAATAGAAAAAAGTGGAACTTCATAAGATAGCCCAGTAAACATGGAAATAAAAAAGCTTTCCATACTGCAACCCTTCTCCCCAGAAAAGCATTAAGGTTCATGAGAAAATAAATCTGTTGATGCTTAAAATAGTTATTAAATGATATCTGTCAAATTATTATTCCAAAGGGCCCTTTATTAATGATATATCTAAAATATCAACTAATTTGCTTACCTAACCCTCCTAATTTAAGCAGTCTTGTTACCTCTTGTTGGTGTGGCTGACTCATGATACTCAAGAAATGTGTGTTAAGGTAATAAAATATCATTTTGAAAGATAAGGCTCTAAGAGAGGTAATTGACCAGGTTATAAACTCACCACGAATAAACAGCAAAGCTATTCATTCATTTATTCAGCAAATATTTATTGTTCTAGATTCTAGATGCTAGGAATAAAACCTAGACCTTCTAACTCCTAGACCAGTCTTTTTTCCATAAAAGCAGAGTGGAAGGATCTTCTACCTTTTAAAAACACAAATTTGCTCTCACAGGATCCTAGTGGGAAAGAAGAAACTCCTACTTGGAAAGGAACATACTAGTAAATAAAGCCTCCTGCCTTGTATACCTGAAGAAAAAAAATCCTGTGGTAGTTACATCTGAAGAAGCCAGGGTACCTGGGGACCAAATTTCTAAAGTTTTGGGGAAAAACGAAACCATTTCAACAACAAATCATAAAATCTAAAAGAATAAAAAACCATTATATTTACTAAAAATCAAGACTGAAAAGCTATGTAATTTTCTAGACTATATCTTTTAAGTCCTTAATACAGCTTTATTTTATTCTCTTTAAACACCTAATTTATATAACTTAGTTGAAAATCATCTTTTGTAGAGAACTTAAATATAATTCCACACACTTTCTGTCACATACTCACGTGTAAAAGCTTTCTAGTTTTATTCGCAGCCTCCTTGCCTCTAATTTCATATTTTTTCTTTTGTTTTGGAATTGGTGTTCCAAAAAAATTCACCTTGTTTTTCGTAAGAATGCTGTTTACAATAACATTTCTATTAAGTTTCTATTTAATTAAATTACATAACTGTGATCACAGACAACTAATATAAACAGAACTGGCACTAAACACAACCAATACTTGGTAAGCGTATAAATCAACTTAATTGGTAGAAACAGAAGTATCTACAAGAGATCAATGTACTAGCCCAAGTACTACACATATCATAGGAATCAGTCAGTATATTTATATCAAAAAGAACACAGAAACTCAACCATTCTGCAAGTTGTTGAATGGAAGCCATGTAACGTAATTCCAACTGTATACTGAAAAGTGTTGTACATTTTTTAGTCCTTAAAGCACTCAGCCAAAGTATAAGAAACTACCAAATATTAAACTGAACACGTTCCCCACAGATGACTGATAACATTTTTATACATAAGGAATAAAATTATACTTTACCTCTAGTAATACAATAACCCAATTATTTAATTGTAATAATATACTGGTTTACTTAAATTTAATCTAACATTATCTCAAACACACACCCTTGTTTGTTATAGGAATACCGTAGAATACAGCCCCATCTAGTGGAGAAATAGGCTCTGGACTAACATTTCCAGAGCGTATTTCAGTCCTTGCTACTAATGTTGCAGTAAACCTAACAAAACTGACTCAGACCAGTTTTTCACTCAAAGCATGTAATTACTCACATTTATCCGAATCAACATTCTGACCACAACTTTTCATCTCATAGTGCTATTTCTAAATATTTGGAATTTTCTCAACATCTAACAAATTTTCCCATGGTAAAACAAATAGTGCCATTTAATTTTTCGAAGGCAAAACTCAATAAAATAAAATACACAAAAGTTTTTCCACAAAGACACAGATATGGAGCAATATTCAACAAGCATATGCCATAGTTCTCTTCAAAGTTTCTACAGTCCCAACAACAGCAAAGGCGACACACACAACACAATGTTCCTAAATACTTTAGTGACTTTTCTGCATTAATAAATGACATAGTAAAAACTTTTGTATTTTAAAAGAAATTGGTGAAAAAATGTCATAACAGATTTAAAGATTAATAAAAGTCCCTTTTAATGACCACTTGAAACATGTTTATAGTGACAAAAATTGATTACATTGATTACGTTCCATATATATATAGAGAGAGAGAGAGAGAGAGTAGAGCTAACTAAAATATTCATGAATTTCTCATTTTTTTTCTGGTTAAACAAGATCTACTCTCTCAGCAATTTTCAAGAATATAATACATTATCAACTATGGACAGCATATTGTGCAATGGATCTGTTGAATTTATTCCTAACCGAAAAATTGTATCCTTTGACCAAATCTTCATGTAACACTGCCCCTCCCAACCAGCACCTGGCAACCAGTATTCATTTCTTTGCTTCTGGTTGCACCTTTTTTGGTTACACACACAAGTGAGATTGTGGGATGTTTGTCTTTATGTTACATGCATATTTTAAAAACAATGTCAAAGCACATTAATCACTGATCTATCTAAACTTCAAGTCACACTCCACTATTTTCAATCATGATACAGTGTATGTAAATTTGATTCAATAAGAGGCCATTAAAGTATTGAGTACTATATTGAACAGGAGTGGTGTGAGTAGATACTCTATTCTCATTCCTGACTTTAGAGGAAATGTTTTCAATTCTCCCCCATTTAGTATGATGTTGGCTGTGGGCATGTTATATGTGGGTTTTATCATTTTGAGTTAAAGTCTTCTATATTTATTTTCATCAGTTTTTTTTTTACCATCAAGGTAGATATTGGGTTGTGTCAAATATCTTCTTGCATCTATTATACTATCATGTAATTTTTATCCTTGATTTTGTTTACATGGTATTACACTTATTACTTTATGTATGTTGAACCAACCTTGCAACCCTCAGATGAAGCCAACTTGGTCATGGTGTATAAACTTTTCAAGATTTGTTGAATTCTGTTTGCAACTATTTTACTGCAGATTTTGCATCTGGGGGTTCAAATATAATGGCATGTGGTTTTCTTTTTGATGTTGTTGTTGACTATCAGATTTTGGTATCAACATAACACTGGCTTAATAGAAAGTTTCAGTGCATTTCTTCCCTTTCATTTTCATGGTGAAATTTGAGGAGTATTGGCATTCATTTTTATGCAAAGTTCTGGTAAAACTCAGTGGTAAATCCACCTGATATTGGGCTCTTATTAAGTGGTAGAGGTTTTATTACTGCCTTAATTTTGGTGCCTGCTATTGGTCCATTTAGGGTTTTTATATCTTCTTGGTTCAATTTTGTCAAGTGACATGTTTCCAGGTTCTCCAATTTATTGGAATGTAAGTTTTCAAAATATTTCTTATGAGCCTCTCGATTTTCATGGTGTCTGTTCTAATTTTTACCTTTTTCATTTTTAATTACTTACCTTCTAATTACTTCTCTTTCTGGTGAATTTAACTAAAGGTTTAATCAATCTTATTTATCCTTTCAAAAGAACCAACTCTTTGATTAATTGATCCTTTGTATTATTTTTTTAAGTCTCAATTTCATTGACTTACATTGTAATCTTTACAACTTTTTTCCTTCTACTAGTTTGGGGTTTGGATTGTTTTGGTTTTTCTAGGACTTTGAGACATATCATTAGGATATTTATTTGGGGTTTTTCTGGTTTTCTTGCGTAGACATTCACCATTTAACTATGAACTTCCCTCTCAGAATTGCTTTCATTATGTCCTACAGATTCTGATACAGTGTATTTCTGATGTCATTTGATTCTAGGAATTTTTAATTTATTCCTTAATTTCTATGATTCATTGATAATTCAACTGCATATGTGTTTGTGTAGCTTTTTCTTTGCCATTGGTTTCTAGCTTTGCTCCACTATAATCTGACAAATTGCAGCAGATTGTATCAATTCTTTTGTATTTACTGATACATGCTTTATATGGTCTATTTGGGAAAAAGTTCTATGGGGAGTACAGACGAATGTATATTCTGGTGTTGATAGATGAAACTCTGTAGATTACTTTAAATTCATTTGTTCTATGGTGTGATTTAATTTGGCTATTTCGTTGTTCACTTTTTGTCTGCTTGAAACACCTACTGCTGTATTTGTGAGAGTGGAATATTAAGAGCAGTACAGTCAATCTTTCCTTTTTAAGTAGTTTTTAATGAAATTGGTTACAATGACATTTGGTGCATCTATATTTACAATTGTTATCTCTTTTTTGTGAATTGTCCCCTTTACCCACAAGGAGTGACCTTTCTGTCTCTTCTGACCAGTTCTGTTTTGAAGTCAACTTTGTCAGAAATAAGAATGGCTACTTCCTGCTTTCGGCTTCAGCTGGATGGAATATTATTTTCTATCCTTTCACTTTCGGAGTGTGTGTGTGTGTGTTTTGTTTGTTTGCTTTTTGGTTTTGTGTGTGTGCGCGTGTTTCATGAAGTTTCTTGTGGGCAACATATAGTTGGATTTTGTTTTTTGATCAATTCTGCCAGTCCATGGCTTTTGATTGACAGCATTTACACTGAGTTTTGCTATTGAAAGGTATTTATGAATTCCTGTCATTATGTGTGTTATGGTTTGTATATAGGTGGCCCCCCACAAGCCTCATGTAGTCATGGAAGCAGGTGAATTAAGCATTTGTGATTGATTCATTGCCTAGCACTGGGTTTAGCGCTGGGTTTAGTGCTGGGATTATTGGTGTGAGTGCTGCACCCGTCCAGGGGTGGAGCCTGCATACTATATAAAGGAGGGAAGAAGGCGTGTTCTCTCTCTCTCTTTTGCCCCTCTTCTTTTTGCTGTTTGCTCTTGCCACTTGTGGGCTGCCATGAACAGCTGCCCCCTCAGCCACACCACCCTTCCTTGGAGTCAGCTGGGTGTGGACTGAAACCTCCAAACTGTAAGAAATAAACTTCCCTTCCCTAATTTTGGGTGTC
>RJWT010025737.1:0-16051 GCA_004365215.1 Cuniculus paca | reverse complement strand
CCCTCCTGGGGTCCATGCTATTGTTAATGCTTTGCTCATTCTAGTCTCCTGGGCTTTGTAAATACTTTGCACCACTTAAAGGAGGCCGTGGTTGCTAATAAGACTGAGCACCCCCAGAGGTGGTACCGAAGAGCAAGCCCCGGTGACCCACACACTAATGGGCTGATTGTGGTCTCTGGAGTAAAACCACCCCCCAAGCTGCTGCGAGACAGCTCTGGGGAGCTGTGGTGGGAAGATTTATTGTTGCTCTTTGAGAGATCGATGCCTGAGCTCTTCAGAACCTGCTGATCCCACAGAGGAAGTCTCAGTGTTTCTCCAGTGGGTGCGATCTAAATGTCATCACAGACTTATCTCTCCCCTAAAAGGGACCCTCCTGCTGTGACAGGAAGGCCTGCAAGCCTTGTCATAGGTGGAGGAGTAGGACAAGCATACATGAGGCATGAAAGGCATCCCTGCAGAGACTGGGACTTGGTGACCTGTTCAAGGTTCAGAGAGAAAAGACATCCTAGGAATACAGTGGTCAGAATTGGGGAGGTGAAGGAGCTGGGCCTGTTTTAGTGAGATGGATGTTTGACATTGGAATGGATTCCTGGCAGTGGGGAGCAGCCTGCAGACAACAAATGCAAATGTGTACACGGTGCTTTGAATAGAAGTGAAAATGTATGTTTCTTGAGATTTTATCAAGGAAAAAGTCAAGTTTCTTTTTAGTTACCTTCATCCCCTCTCATACGTTCTTATAATCTGTATTTGCAAAAATGGTATCAGTGCTCAGGCTCTGATTTTTTAAAGGGCAACAGCATCTACCTAAGCACTTTATTGATATTTCATTTTGATGGCTAAATTCTAAAGGTGAATGATACCGATTTCCATTTTCATTAGAGTAAGTTTACTTTAAAATGAAAACATATGTAAGTAAGTCAGAGGGAAACAATGGAAAAGATGAAGCAAATAATGATTCAAGCAGTACACAGATGGGGTGAAATGTGTCCAGTGCTGCATCATTGAGCAAAGTTGAGAAAACTCTTTTTTGATAAAAATTGGCCACCGTTGAATGTTCGTTCTCATCTTCAAGTTCCCAATCCTTCCTCTATTGCTCTTCATAAATATTCCAACAAAATTATTTCCCCCATGAACCATTCATGGTTTCCTACTTCCATGTCTCTGCAGGCTTTCTTTCTTCAAAGTGGAAATGTTTTCTTCTGAGCAATCAGACTTGGCTTTACAGATACGTAGTAGGTCTCTATACATTTTTTACGAATAATTGAGTAACAAAATGAGTCAATAAACAATCTGTCCTGACTTTCCAGGCGAAGAAGCTCCAGTTGTTTTGTAAATAAGGATCAAAAGTAGGATAATGGTGTTGATAAATGAGAGAAAGGGACCAATCTGCATGACCTTTGCAAGTGAAAAGTAGCAGATCAGACTTAGGTTAGCACTTCTTAAACATTAGTCTGCACACACATCATCTGGGATTTTGTTAAAGAGGAGATTTGATTCAGTAGACTGGAGGTGGGATTGGAAATTCTGCATTTCTATCAAGATACCAGGGATGCTGATGTTGCTGGCTGGTGAGCTGTATGTTGAGTTGTAAAGCATTCAATGATATCACAAAGTGGATTCCATTGTCTTGTGCCACTACAAAATTTTGATCAAAATCAATTTTTAAAGGAGACATTTAAAAAATTTGTTTTCTTCTTTGGCTTTTTACATCTAAGGAGGTTTTTTTTCCCTGTGTACTTTATCAATGTCCTTCAATTCTACAATCTTTTGCTTAGTTCTACAACTCATTTTTTATTGTGCTTTCTCCTTGTTTCTCATAAGTATAAAGGTCGGATTGGCCCATGGTAAACACTGAGCAGAAAAGGGGCTATGAAGTCACTTCATATCAAGATCTCAGTAAGATGGGTTGTTTGCACTTGAGAAATGAAGTCATAAAAAAACAAACAAACAAACAAACAAAACAGAAACGAAGTCATCCAAGGTCATACAGTAAGGGGTAACTCCACTGTACAAATTCAGGTGCTTTAATTGCGTGCTTTTGCCTTAACACTCTCTCCCATTCTGATGTTCTGTACCACTAATACAGTCTTTCAACTCTTAAAATTATCCCCCTAACTCTTTGGACTGCTAAAGAAAGAGTCTATGGGTTCAAGAATATTGACTATTGCAGAGCCAAATGACCTGCTTCTTTCTTCTCTCTGCTCTCCTCCCCAGAGACACAGAAAGAGAGCAGAGTGTCAGCCCGGTCAGCAGAAGTGAGCTACCTACCAGCCAGAACCTAATAATTACTACTGTACAAAGTGAGCAGTAAGGATGAGCAAATCTCTGACAGCAGGATAAATAAGGGAACCAGTGTAGGATTCAGTTCCCTCTCTCCCCTGTGTTTATAAACCTTCTGCAGCTTTATTTTGTTGTTTAAAACTTGTATTTTAAGTTTAGAAACTTCAGTCAAGAACCACAAATTAAGCTGTGTGCTATAGTCTTTTTAACACCCATGCTGCCACAAGGCTATAATTATTGTTGACACCTTTCCTCAAGTTGACATCTTTGCCAGCCTGAAAAAAACAAAACATTTATTTTAGCTTGGGTTTCTTCCATCAACTTTTAATTGTCTTTGTATTATTTGTTCTGATTTTTAAAATTTGCATCCTATATGTCTTCTATTAGTTC
Organism: Cuniculus paca; assembly: GCA_004365215.1. Taxonomy (NCBI): domain Eukaryota; kingdom Metazoa; phylum Chordata; class Mammalia; order Rodentia; family Cuniculidae; genus Cuniculus; species Cuniculus paca. The sequence goes on along the minus strand of RJWT010025737.1, from coordinate 13,381 downwards.
CTGTGAAGTTTCCCAGAAATATGTCATTAGCCAGGCCAGATGCTACATTCAGAAGATTTAAGAGTCACTTAGCATTACAATAGTTAAATTCCAGGATCAAAACCTAAGTCTTGTGGCAGAGAGATAATTTGTGATAAAAGATTTGAATTTAAGTTCCTTTAGGGAAGGTTGTCCTCTCTTTGTCTCTCTCTTTCAATATTTATAAACACACATAAGTACCTGTGTAAATATTCATGTGTATATGTGCTTATATGCATATTTTTATATATATATATATACATATGTCTACATAATAATATCAACGTGCCTGTTTAAAAAAATTGGCAAATACCAAAAAAGCAAAGAGAATATTTTATGATAATTAGCACTAAGTATCTTATGAATCTGAGATATTTATTGACCTAGTGGAATATTCTAGGCCATCTTATCCCACAATGCCATTTCATTCTTCCGAGCCATAATACAAATGTGAAAAATTGTTTAAGAAGACCCTATTTAATATGCTTATTTTAAGATAATTCTATTTGGCAGGTTATTAGATTCCATTAATCCTTAGGAAACTTGCTCAGAACCAATATCATATAGGATCTAAGAGTCTACTTTCAAATAGTTACACATCTATACCTATAATGGTAGACTTCGAAAGATGGCTATATAAAATACAGTCTGAAAATATTTTATGGAACATAGCCATGGATCTCTTTCAATGAATAATTCTTAGTGAACAAATAATGCTTGTTTTGTTTAGATTGTTCCAATTCCTCCCAGGCTTTTACATCAGTTTAGCTCTGATTCTTAGACCATTAATCAAATCAGTATTCCAACTTACTTTCTTGCAATTTCGAAGTGTCTGTCCTTTCCTTACACTACCCTACCTCGTTAAATACCTTCTTTGTGTCAATCCTTGTATAACATGTAGACAGATATAACCCTTCTAATAGTCTCATAATTTTTATAAACCCAGGCAGATAATCATATAGGGAGATAACGAATTTAAAGAAATTCATTTTAATAACTATGAGGAGAAATTCATGGGACAGTGGGGCATTGTATTAATCCTTTTTCATCTTACATTACATATTAGGTTCAGGATATAAAGTATATACTGACATGAGATCTGTACATTAGGTAATTATGTTTTTTTTTAATAATTCCTTTCTAAAACAAAATGTTGCCCAGTCTTGAAAATGCTAGATAATCTTGTTTGCTGGGATTTGTTGCCTGCTTCCTACAAGAGTTAGCTAGGGCTTGTGACCCAGTTCATAAATGACTTGTCTAGAAACCTTGAACTGTGGAGTTAAAAAGTGTATCTGAGCTTATAGTGTCCAGATATTATCAAGTTTCAGGATGCACCAGAGTCCACCAGAATGGCCATAAAGCACAGCTTGCCATGTTCTGATTCCGTGTATCTCAGGGGAATGTCCATGCTTCATGGGCTCCTGGTGATGCTGACATTGCTGTCCTGAGAACTGAACTTTGACCACCACAGGTCTAGTATAAGACCTTTGTTTTTACAAATGACAATAACTGAGACAAAGTAATGGGTCATCTATGTACATATATTAATCAAGTCCTAAGAGCCACGTGTGGTTTTTTGTTGTACTTAGAATAAAATCTGAAATCTTTGTTATCCAGAAGACACTGCATACCTGGTCTCATCCTTCCACATTAAAAACCCATGGAAGCTCATTGATTTCATTCCATGTATTCAATGAGATGTTCATCTTCCAGCATCAACAACCACTAACACGATCAAACAGCACAGTGCAAGGGGGAGAGATCTGACTTAAAAGAATTTTTCAGTACCATTTGTCAATGCCTTCAATTTCCCTAACACTCCAAATACAAATAATATAAACCTTACTTTACACTTCTGTATGATGGGTCCCTCTTGATTGATCTCCATTATTGTATCTGGCAGAGCATTTGATCTTCATCTTAACAATAGTTAATATTTATTATTTAGGCATGTGCTAGCTACCATGCCGAGCAAACCAAAAAATCATGTTTAATTTTTCACTAGAGCTATAGAAAGTAGAAAAAATTCACAATCGAGCCTTAGCAGTGTAGTGACTTTTGGAATGTTGCACAGGTAATAGGAAGTAGTAGTGAGAGTTAGACTCCAACTTCTGTGGCTAGATTCTTTACTCTTAGATAAAAAACAATACTGCCTTTCGAGTATATCCTGACATAACTATTATGTTTGTTTATACAGTTCTCACTCATCAGATCATGGTGCAGTAACCCCTTCCCCTGTCTATTTTATTGACTGCCTGATAGAAAATCAGGTAATATCTTTAGTGGGACAGGAGGGAGTTTTAGCTTGAAGCATCTTCACAGAAAGCCATGAAGAGATTGGTCCTATTAAAGCAAACTTCAGTATGTTTTGTCTTGTCTTTTGGGTTGAAAGTTGAATAATTTTTGTAAAAGTCAACATAAGAAAAGCATGTGGTGTATATCAAATGCTGTATTTCAGCTTTTTAAACAGTGGTCTATGCATCTTACATTCTCAATAGTAGAATAATTAAATGCACTGAGATTGCTTATATGGGATAAGGAGTCCCACAGCCTGCAGCCCCTGGGACATAGCAATAGAAACGCCTTAAGTCCTCAAAGAACATCAGAAGAGCATCAGATCTTATAAAATGACGTGAGACAAGCACTGTTTCCTCAATGAAGTTAAATTTGGGCCAATATACAATCATTTGTCATATGCGCACATTAACTCTTTATCAAAATTGAGCAGTCTTATTTTCCTCTTAAAGCATGTCTGAAGTAAGATTAAGTTTATATAAGTTAATTTTCCAGCATTTTGTTTATTGTGCACTCAAGAGTATTTTATTAGAATGTTCTGAACTTTTACCCTAAGAAATTTTTCTTCCTTTCCTTCTTTCTTTCCTTTCGTTTTTATTCCCCTCCTTTCTATTTCCTTATTTTCTTTTATTCAAGCATCAAGGTTTTATTCACCTTGCCCTTAGTTAGTCTTCATTTGCCACATGCTTGGCACATAGGTTTTAAATGCTGAAAGCGTAGCCCAGAAGTCCAAACAGAAGCCCTGTGCAGTGGGGAAGACCCCAGGTGTGTCAGAAATTAATTGGCTTCTGTGGAAAGCAGCATAGACTCAGTTTTATTCTGTTATGGCACCTTCCATTCCAGTGCACAGCTGTATAGTATCTCAATGTATGCTTCTATGAAATTTCTGAAGTAAATGCTAGCAAATTATATAGTATTTAAAAAATCAAAAATGAGCATTTTTCCTCAGGAATGTGAGAATGCTAGATCAGGAAATTTATTGACTAAACAAGATGATAACAGTGATATTAAAGAGAAAAGCAGAAAGTGAGATCATGAAATTCTTGTAAAAGTGTTTGATATAGTCAGTTTATTGTTTTAAAAATAAGCTTAGATTGGTTTAGAACTTTTACCCTTGAAAAGCGAAAGCCACCAAGACCCTATAATTCACATCATGTTTATTCAGGTAGGAACAAAACAAGGATGATTATTGTTGTTGCTTTTATTATGCGATTGTTTCTATTGATTATCAAAATGGAGAAACTGGTCAATGGAATAAGGCCAAAAGAATGAAGCCTAAGTATTGAAGAGGAATATACTGAGTTTTTCTTATGTGTAGAAAGTTGATGGGACATCTATAGGCAAACTGTTAGAACTAAAAGTGTTTCCAGCAAATTTGTTTTATAGAAGGTAAACATATAAACCTAATAAACCTTTCGTTATCATTGTAATTACCAATTAAAATCCAGAGTAGAAGAATTACCATACTAATAGCTAAATATAAGGCAGTTAAGAGTAAAGTAATAAAAATTGAGACTTTCATGGAAAAAATTATTGAAGTTTATAAAATACCTGAATAAATCAACAACATCATATTCAAGTATGGGTAGACACAATAATATAACAATGCTAGTTCTTCCTAAATGATTGTATAAATGCAATGCAATTCCACTCAAAAACCAAACAGGATTTTCTTCTGAAAGCCAAACAGAATTTTTTGGGTAGATCATATGTAAGTTTGAGAGGCCAAAAATAGACAAGAAAAGTCTAGGGGAAAAAAAAGACCACCAAGAGAAATGACTTGCTTTGCCAAATATCAAGATGCACTTTATACCCAAAATAATGAAGATAGTGCAATATTGGTATAAAATAGGGCCCTAGACCTATGGAACAGAATTGACCTCAGTAGTTTTCCCGCCCAGTGTTAACAAACTGATATATGACCAGGTTTGTATTACAAATCAGTGGCTACTGAACAAACTACTAGTCAATAAGTAGTGCTGGGATAATTGGTTATTCACATGTAAAAAACAAAAGTAGACTTCATCTTTACATCAAATATGAAAATAAATTAAGGAAAGATGCATTACTTTTTTTTTTTTAAGATGCATTACATTTTAAATGGAAAATGCAAAAAGGTCAAAAATTTGAAAAAACGTGTGATTAGCTTACGACCTACAAGTGAAAGATTTCTTAAAAAGTGCCAGAAAGAAGCACAGTTTATGAAAAAATTGATGAATTTGATTACAACTAAATTTAAAACGTACATTCAAGAATAGATATGTTAGAGAAATAGTAGCAATTCATGCAGTAGATTGAAAATTGCACAATGGACTCCTACAAGTCAATGAGAGAAAACAAAAAACCCAGATGTGCATGAGTAAATGACAGATACTGAAACCAAAGTGGATTGTAAACATAAAAGGTGTATATAGCCACGCTAATGATCTTGAGACTGCAAATGCAAATGACATTGAGATATTACTTCACGCCACCAGAGTAGCAGAAATTAATAACTGATGATATTTAAGTGTTGCCAGAGAGGAGAACTAAGTAACCCAGATCCTAAAGGAGTGCAAACTGAGCTATCTGTTTTGGAAGGAAATTTAGCAATGAAGCTGCATGTGACCTTTGGCTTAGCCATTACCTATGTAAGGTAAATGCTTTAGAGAAACTCTCAAAGGAGTTCTCATGTAGACAGTTACTAGAATGCATTCTGTAATGTTTTAAAACATAGGAAGTAATTGAAACTGTATGTAATTTGTGGCATCTCTGTGAAATAAAATGTAGTCCCCCAGGGGAGCAAAACCAACTACAATTATGTGTAAATTGGTGAAACTTAAAGCCATAATCTTAAATGGAAAAAGGAATTTTCAGGACAATATATACAGAATAGCATTTCTATAAAGTTTGTAAATATGCACAGTAATTAAAAATATTTTATATATAGATCCGTACATGTTCAGAACCATCCCATAGACAAGATGAATGTTCCCGGAAGTAGGTTATTTACGGAAGGGAAAGAAGTGAGACTGCAGCAAGTGTGCTTATCTGTGCCTATAATATTTCATTTCTCCAAAAAAAGAATCTGAAACAAATGCACGAGAGTGTTAGGAATGAATAAAAACCAAATTATGGATCATACACAGATATTTGTTATACTATCATTTCTACTTGTTTAAACATTTTAAATATTTCAAAATTAAATAAAGAGCCACCCTACATCCCTGGGATGTGAATTCTGGATGTTCCCCTGGGTTTATTTTTCAAGTTCTTACATTCCCTGCTCCCAGTGAGACTGAAATTTATGACTCTACAAAATGACTTATGACCACAGAGCATAAATATTCAGACTATTTGTGAAAGCGTCATAATTGTGAATGTTTAAATGCGGAAATATCAAGTACTACCTACAAACCCCTAAAACCAAGTGGGAACTGAAAAATTGAAAATGAAAACAAAAGAAAACCATCTATTTGCTACAACGTTCAGAAAAATGTCAAATCTCATCTTCCCTGCTGAAATCTGACCAGAGATTGGCCTTTGCATTCTTGAAGGATTGCATGCCTATAGGAGTTTCAGCTAGCAGAAAAGACCATCCAGGTTAATAGAAAACAAAACACAACAGAGCCTGCTCACATGGAAAGAAAAGAGTACTCCTCAAAATGGCTGTACAATCTTTGGTTCCCCAAACAGCTTTTCCAGCCTTGACCTTCTGGTTCGAAACCTCTCCTTAAGCAGTTACACACAGCTTTGCAAATGTTAGAGTGACATTTGGACTTGGCTTGTGTGATGGGCTCGCCTGCTAGTGTGGGTTTCCCCAGGGGCCCGGCAAGCCTCAGCTAGTCAGTATTAGCCTTGCCAACCTCCCTCCCAGAGCTGGCAATAACATTTACCAGCTACAGTTTTCTCCATTTTCAAATATTTCCTCTGACCCACGTGACAGTGATCATCCAGTTTCTCTATAGACTGGGGCCTAGAGAGAGTGGTTTAGTGAGAGGAGGGCCTTCCTTTAAGAACTTTTAACATTTACCTTTTATTAAAGATTTTACTTGTTTTTTAATCAGTCTTACCCCCTAGGATTTAGATATGTTTGAGTAAAATCAATTATTAAAATCTCCTATCTGGGGGTAGGAGCGCACACCTTTGGCTGTGCTCATGTCAGGGGAAACTGAAAAGATTGCCTCTGGTTGGAGAAGAATTCAACCTGAGCTTTTACCAGAAGCTTCTTGAAATCCTTATGAAATCAAGATGGATCAGGGAGTGCTACTGTTATAAATTATAACTATAATTTGCAGTTTTAGAACATCATTATGCTTAATCTGTGACAGACACTGGGTTTGAACACTTTCAAGGTGTCAGGTGTGTGGTCTCTCTCTTTTGTTGTATTTCCAGAGCCTGAATAAACGCAAAAGAAGTGAATTTGCTCCACTCAAAAGCCCAAGGAGCCACACTAATATTATCCTTATTTTATCAGTGAGGAAACTGACTCAGAGTTAAGTGACTTTTCCATACAGAAAGCCAGTACCTGATGCAGGAGGCCTTCGTACACCTAAGCACAACCTCAGTTACACAGCTAAATGTGCACTTGAGGAGGTACATACGTGCTGGAAATGCATGTGCTGGAAAGTTAAAAATAAATAAGAACACAGTAAAGTTCCAATTGATAAATGTTGATTAGGAAAGAAGTAAATAAACATTACCTTTAGGCCAATAGCATAGTAATAAATGTTGTAGACAGAATCAACTGATGAGTGTTAAAATGAGTAAGACTGAGGAGAAACAAGATTTGCATAAGCGCAAAGTGGCTTCTCCAAGATGCACACTTATTATCTAGAAAGGAAAGGATAGTAATTGAAGAGTGGGAAACCTGAGAAACACCAGCTTGTTCAAATAGTCAACAAAACACCGGGAACAAGATATATTAATATCACAAACTTCTTGATGCAGTGCACTAAGAGAGACACAATGCAATTTTCATATTTTTGTCAAAAAACCCACAGTTTCATTCCAATCATGAGAAAACATCAGACACACTGAAACTAAGGATTTTCGATAAAATAGTTCTCTTTAAAATGACACAAAAAACAAGGAAAGACTGAGAAATGGTTACAGACTGGAAGAATCTAAGGAGAAACAGTAATGCACTGTAGACAGAAAAAGAGCATTGGGGAAAAGGAATACAATTTGAAAAAGTTTATTTAAAATGTATCAATATGTGCTTGCTATTAATAATAATCACATTATGGTAATGTAAGATGTTAGCATTAGGAGAGCAAAGAATATAAAACATTCCTGGTATAATTTTTGCAATTTTTCTTTAAATTAGACATAACAAGCTTAAAAGCAACAATGAAACCGAAACAAAAGATGAGCAGAAAGTATATTTGGCTATTTTGCTTCCAATGTCAAGAAAGAGGCAACCATTTAAACTAAAATTCACACAAAACCAGTCTTGTGGGAGCTGCCAATAATGAATGCATGTACCAGATAGAAGGGGTGATCAGTTTTATCTGGAAAGAGATAAGCTAGATAAGCTTCAAAGAGGTAATGCTTACAGTCTTTTGTTCATCCACCATCTTTTTGATTGGGCACCTACTATGGGCCAGTCTTCTAGAAAATAGCTACATAGTGGTGAACCAAAAAGAGAAGTTATCTACTTTTATGTGATTTAATATGCTAGAAGCAGGAGTCCAATGCACATGAATGAGAAAAAATCAGATAATTTAAGTGCTGTGATAAAAAAATCAGTGAATTGATCTGATTTACTAGGCATGGAGAGGGAGACAACTTGACAGCATGTTTGGGGCATACCTTTCTGAGATGATAATTAAACTGTTGGCGGTGGGGCCTGAATGAGAAGGAAGTAAGTCAGCCATGCAAAATAAACACGGAACAACCATTCCACGCTGAAGAGCAGTGGGCTGAATGCCCAAATGCAAGAAAAAATTGATCTGTTTGTGTTCTAGAAAAACAAAGGAGGCCAGCATGCTGGGCTGTTGTGGACAATGGGAGAATAGAAGAAGATGAGCTCAAAAGGAGGGTTACTGGGTGGCTTTATGTCTCAAGTGGCATACTTTTGAGTAAAAGGTGGTAATAGTAATAATTACCTTATAACATTAGAAGTGAAATGAATTATCTAGGCCAAGCCTGGGTAATATGATCCTTCTATTGAAAAGAAATAAATCCTGTTGAACCTTGTGAGTCAGCCAAGGAGTATAAATATATTCTTAGTGCATGAAGAAGACATGGGAAGGTATAACAAGGGAAGAAAGTGATCTTTCTGGCTGCTATGTGAATATACAGTTGAAAGCAAAAATCAAAGTAGGATGAGTGTTAGGAGAGTAGGAGATGATTTTAGAAGTCTTGTTGGAAGATAGAGGATAGGGTTTGGATAGTTCATTCTATTTTGAAGATAGAGACAATGAGCCTTGCTTATTCTTAGCAGACAGGCAGAGAACTTCCATACAAGTGGTAGCGTGAGCAAAGCTACATTGTAAGAACAGAGTAAATTCTAAGACCCAGTAGAATGTTCCATGGAGAATGTGAAGGGGGACAGTGAGGGCTGTTAATCTAGCTGCAGATATGACCGGAGCTGAATCATCTAAGATTTAGATTTCAGTACTAAGTTCAAATGTGGTGCATTTGAAATTTCTTGACATGAAAGTGACATGATTTGATTTTTGAAAATTGACTCCAGTGCAATTACAAGAGGAAAATAAAAAGATAAAATCAAAAACAAAATAAGTTGAAAACAGAGCCAGCTTTTGCCAGTTAGAAAAGTAAATAAGAAATCAGAAAATGTCCAGGGTGGTACAGTAAAGTGAGGGAATTTTTTGCTGAGAACTCTCCATCCATCCACTAGACACACATTTATCTATCTGGGGCTTCACAATATATTTAATTGTTGACTCAGGGCTTGCTGGGTGGGGGTCAATGAGTGAGAAAGGTAGCTCCTAGAGGAAGACGTCACAGATAAATTAGCTTCACGTAACCTATGCCTTCTTTCTCCTGTTCTAGTGGTGTTCTTGGGCTTTTCCTTTCTAAGATTTAGCAATATTTTTCTGGGAGTGACTCACGTGCAATTTTGACAAACTTGACATGGTGACAGAGCCAGGTATCATGGACCCTGTAGACATATAAACTCGTCAGTTGTGGGCTGGTGATATAATTTACAATACACTTTGCCAACCCTGTAAAACAACTTGCTTTTTGCAGGGAAATGGAGCCCTGACAATAGGAAATCTTTGTGGCTTAATTGTAGCTGTGCTGTCCATTGTTTCTGTGGCAACAGCCTGGCTGGCTGTGGTGCATCCTAGTCACTGAACAGGTAGTTACAGTTTTGTTGTGATTGTGTTTACTAAGCTAAGCATAATGTCGGACTTTGCTTAATATCCACCCCAGTAGCCCATGATCTTAGAGGGATGGCCATAGAACTCCGCCTTTAACCCAAAGGAGTTGAGACATAATTGGATACACCAAGGTCATGACCTATCTCTTCATGAAATTATCTGATGTCATACTCTTCTAATAAAGTTCTTGTAAAATGATAGAAAGCTAAAGAATGGAGTTAGTTCAGATATGTCATCCTTGATATCTACAGTCAAATGATTATCTTTCTTCTGTTACGTGTTTCTTATTCTTTTTCTTCACTGTGTACTATAATAGCTATTTGCATTCCTATTATTAGGCCAAAAAAGTGGCTTTTGTTCAGCTATTACCCTAGATAATCATACCTAAAGTTAAAACTGCAGAACATCAGCAATTTTTATTCTATTGTTAGATCCTCAGAGTCTAGAAAAGAGCTTGGTGCACATAGTATATGCTCAAAACTATATGTTGAATAAAAAAGTTCAAATACTGACATAGCAAATCTATTCTGATGATTGGAAACTAATACTACAAATGATGCAATTTCCTAAGAAGAGCATATTTTCTTGAGTATTAGGGGGTTGATGAACTGATGTGTTAGCCTGAAACATAACAAAGAATTCAACATGCTGGGAACTGTAAAACTATGAAGATAGTAATACATGGCCATCTTATTAATCTGGAGACTCTAGGTTCTATTGTGTACAAAATGTTGAATTGTAAGATTCTTCCCTATTCATTATTTGCTGTTAGCCACATTATTTTTATTTTGCATGCTATATGAGTTTTGTGTAATATTTGGCACCATCAGGATTGTTTTGTGTTTGTATTCCATAGCTGTATCAGTCAGGATTTACTAGAGAAACAGATATAATACAAGATAGACAACTGTATAAGAAATTACAAGATTAGCTTACAATGGTCAGCCACAAAGTTGAAGGAGGGAGCGTGCAAAGGATGTCTGCGCACTAGAGGTTCAAGGGTCCAGCCCAAGGGTTGGAGCTCACTGCAGTGTCCTGTGCAAGTCCATGTCAGAAGGCCGATGGGTCTACGATGGAACACTGAAGAGTCTACGACGCAGGCTGGAGAGTCTACGATGCAGGCTGGAGAGTCTATGATGAAGGCTGAAGAGTCCCAGGCAGAAGCTGAACAGTCTGTGCCAGAAGCCAGGAGACGACGTCAAGGCTGAAGGGGAAGACTGGAGCTCCTCCAAAGAGGCAGCCCCCAGTCCCTCCTCCTTTGTCTTTTATTGTATGCAGGCTAATCCCCTGGGGTAGATGTAGCACTCACACGTTTGCCTGCCCTCCTCTTGCACAGGATGAGGATGTTACAAACTGAGGATGTTACAAACTAGGGACCCTGGCCCCATGCTGAATCACTTAAAGTTCTGACCTTCTCAAATTGACACAGTGAACAACATCCTAGAATGGTAACTGTTTGTTCTCTACACCCCAGGATGTAGAGCCGCTGAGTTTCTTAATTAAGCATCTAGACTTCTCAAGTTGACACAATGTACAAACCATAACAATAGCTTTGTCTAAGAGATGTTGGGAATGACATGCCTATAGCATGCCTGTGTGTGCCAGCAGTGTTCTTACCCAGGAGATGCCATAAATTTTTAAGTTTTACATTATGTGTAAACCTACTAAGTCATCTGTTTCAGAGCACCGTGGATTTTTCACAGTGGAAGCAGGATCTCTGGGATTGAGTGTAGTCTCTACCATGATCATGAAAGTAGATTGTACAAAATGGGTGGGGCCTCGGGGAAGCAAACATTTGCATAGCTCCATTAAAAAGAAGCCTTCAAAACTTTTCAATATTACCTTAGTTTCTTTGGCTCTGAAATAAAAAGTTTAGAGGAAAATAAAATTTCTGTGCAATTCAGAGCAAGTAATCTGATAAGTTTTATATTTTTTTTCTGATGAATTGACCTGATTTCCTGAACATAATCTGCCTGTGATGGTTATGAGTCATTTTTACTATGAAAGATAAATGTAAAAGACCTAATTCTAGGACTATGGAGTGCAGACTATATCATGATTGTGAAAATGTTGTATTAAGAAGTTGAGCAAAGAAGAAAGTACAACATCCACTTGATTTCTCTACTTGATCAAAATAGAATTCATGATAAAGAGGAAAACTAACCATTTATAGTTACATTCCATTTTGCAGTTTGCAGAGCTCTTTCAAACACATTTTCGTATATGACCTTTAAATGTTATTGAAAATTATGGAAAAGAAAGGTCAGAGAAAGACACACCTGTGAGAGGTAAAGCTGATGAGATGGAGTATGGATTTCCTAATGCATAGGTTCTTTCTTCTGACCAGTGCTACCTATTAATGTTGAAATATTGTCACCATGTGAGAGCAGTGGACTCTCTCTAGACCTCAGAAAACTAAAATATATCTATGTATCCATACAGATACAATATTTACTGAGTACCCTTTGCTATTGGGCTTTACATGAATATTTGCATATTCTTGCCTCAGGGTTCACCTTTATGCTGGAGACCTTTACTTCTCAACTCTGGACCTATTGTCTCTGATCCTTGGATCTTTTCACCCAGCTGTGTTCATCTTTGCATCCTGGAAGGTAGTTCTGGTTGGGTAGCATTGACAGGCTCTCTCACCCTCTGTGTATTCCTGTTGTATTTGAACAATAGGAAACACCCATGGGAGATGAGGAAAAATAATGAGAATGAGATCTGGGTATTTAATTTTTTTATTTTTATTTTAAAGAGAATAAAATGAAGCAAAATAAAACAGAATAAAGCCAATCAAAACAAACCAGTGTAAGGGACACAGGACTTCAAAACAATAGGAAATCAACCATGGTTACCATGATGCCTTCTGCTGTCTTCAAAATAGCTGCAGATACCTTCAGACATAGTAAAAATCAAACAAAGCAGAACAGAATAGAACCAATAAAAACCAAACAATGAATGCAATACAGGACTTCAAAACAAGATAAAAGTAAATCCAGAATGGCTGACATAATATATCTTGGTATCTTTAAAATAGCTGCCCATGCCATCAGATGTAATAAAATTAAGCAAAGCAAAACAGAATAAAACTCAACCCAACAAAATAATGAAAATGATACAGGACTTCAAAACAAGATGATAGGGAATTAACTATGGCTACCACCTTCAGAGGGAGATCCCGCATAGATGCTACAGTGTGTATTATTATCCTTTGAATACATGACCAGACTACCAGCTTTAGACCTGCAAAGTCAGTGAAACACTAAACACTACAAGCATTAAATTGTATTTTACCTCAATAACTATCATCACAGCAGCCTGTGCTTCTCCAGATCAGCTGGTCCCTTTTGGCAGCGGTGGGGTGGGGTAGAGTGGGGTGGGGTGTCAGCTCTTGTTTCCCTGTCTGCGTGCCGGAAGTGGGTGGCATCTGGCTCTCCCTGCAGAGGCCTGTGCATGGTGCCAACTTGCAGGGAGGGCTTGCTTCTTGGTGACTTCTTGTTCTCTTCCCCTGCAGTCATGAATGGTGCTGACTCACGGGAAAAGCCTGAGGTCTGGGTATTTAATTTCCTGGTTCTTGACCTGTGAAAGGGCTGCCAAATGACTTGCCCCTTCATCCAAAGTCACCACTCTTAAGAGAGGCCCTCACATTACTCTTTCATTTTCTCCATCTCTCTTCCTTTGTGTTCTGGTATTAGATTCTTTCTTTTCTTTATCATATCTGGCAATAGTAAAGG
>RJWT010025736.1:0-16051 GCA_004365215.1 Cuniculus paca | reverse complement strand
TCTCAATGAATTACACATTCATGGAAACCGACCTAGTCTCTATTTCCAATGCACTCCATCTAAAACAGTCAGTACAAAAAGAGGCCTAAGAAAGAGGCACTCAGGGTGGGATTCCACAGTAGCTTCATGCTCCTGCTCACAGTGAGGATGGAATCCATGTGGCAGGGATCCACGTGTGGCACACAGTTGCAGTACATTTGCTAATATGCAGTAATTTGCTAACTTTCAAATGTGGTAGACAAGAAGCAGATACATGTGTGAAAGATTCTCAGGATGTGCAATGGTTCTACCATTTGAAACATGGTAGAGATAGTAACTGCAGAGATTATGGCTTGCTGCAGCTATTGAAGATCACTATAGCTCAAAGAGGAAAGACATACTGTACTGAAATGATCTTCAATCTAAGGGAAAGTGAGGGAGAGGTTCTCACTGACGGTATTTAAAGTGACCCTAGACTCCTGCTTTCAAAGGTATTTTAGCTAAAAACTAAGTCCAGTTTGTATGCCTTATACTAGCATGATAAGGTTGAATTTTTAATTCAGATAAAAATTCTATTGCAAAGTCAAGGTTCTGAAAGGAAAGACCTGGTACTCAGAATCAGAATATCACAATCTTCATAGATAAACTTGAGGACTTTGAACCCTGAAGACACAAGACCTGCAGTGACATATCCTTTATTAGAATAGAGGGTCCTTCTCCTGCAATTGAAGACTATGCAGTGGAATCACAGGAGCCCAAATGAGTTAAATGACATTGGCTGTTGGTCTGTCTCCTGTCAGTTATACCTATGATCACTCGGCTTTATTCAGACACCTAACAAGAGAAGCTAAGCCTTCTTAGGACAGGAACGATGTATTATACAGGCCATGCTAATACAGCAGAAAAATCAGCATTAACAAAAGTGAAGAGAATGCGCCTGGGGTAGATATGGAGGAACCTGGTCTAGAAAAGATGAAGCAGAGTCAGAAAGAATGAACTTTGTAAAAATTGGAGCACTCTGAAAGACAGAATTTAGTGCTTTGACAAAGTCTATAGAACACAGCATTAATTAACTGATGGGGTCATCCTTAGAAAAAATTTGACAAAAAGTATGGTTTATATTGAGAGACACAGAGATGCAAAAAGCAGCACAGCACAAAACGTAAGTATGATACAAAGGCTCAGAGAATTGAGAATACTAGAAATGATTTATTTAGTGAGATGACAAAGTCACCAACTGACAGTGGTTCTCTGGAATCCTAGAGCATACTCTGTTGATAAAGGTGGTAAAGTAGGTGCTGTTTCCTGGGGCTGAGGATGACAGAACAAATAGGAAATTATGTCACATCCTGGATGAAATGTCCAGGAAAATTGCAATTATCAAATACTTCAGGGATGGTAATTCTCTTCATGTTCTAGTCTGTATTTTGAAAAGTCCTGGAAGTCCACTGAAGGTGACAGAGGATTACTGTAAATTTCAGAAAATTAGCCAATCTAATTTTAGATGTGGTACAATTTGTGGCATTTTTATTGAAGGATATTACCTGGTATTGATCATAATCTTGAAACGTACAATCTCAAAACCCATAATACCAAATGTCAAAATTCCAAAAGTTAAAAATGTTCCCAAATCACTATCCCAAAAGATTAAACTCCAGAATGATTAAATACTGAAAGGTGATATTCTGAAAACTAATTCCCAATATAAAAAGTGGTGGGGTAAAAGGTGTTTCAGAGTAGTTGAAAGCTGAAATAAGGGGCATGGATTAGTGATTTTCCTGTTGCATGAAGTATAGATACATTGTGACTCCAGAGACAATTAATGTGTTGGCAAGAATGGACCAGGTATGGAATATTCCACCTCAGTATGAGTGGGCACCATTCAGTTCTCTAGTGGCACTGGAAAAAACACAATTTGACCCCACAAAAGCATATGATCACAATGTTAATTTTTAAGTACTGTGCATTACATAAAAAGGTTGAAACTTCCTCAATAAATGAAGAGATGCCTTTTTTATACATCTGGACTCACAAAAGATAGAATCTCTTAAGGGTACAGGTAATTCTCCACTATACAGAGTTTGTGGGTCTGTATCTGGCCATCCATTTACTGTGGACAAAAAAGTGGCTGAATCAAAGATGTGTGTGGATTCATGTGAATTTACAAGTCTCTTGTCTTTAGTACATTTACTAATGGTTGGCTATGGGCTGGAAGGACAAAGAGTTTTAAAATCTGAATACAGATGTTCAAGGATGCAACATATAGACCAACCAACAAAAAATACACAAATTGAAATCATCTTTGTTTTGCACATCAATATGTGCCAAAATTATCTATTGCAGAAAACAACAAAAGCCACTACTGCAATAAGTTTATCGACTAAAAAGAAAGGAATAGAAAAGGAAAAAAAGTGAAAGAAAATGAAGTGGACAAAATGATTTGGTCAAGATACATGAGCCTGAAGATTTGTGAATAACCTTCCTCTTCCACCTTCAATATTATGAAATAAACTGAGGACTAGAGTAGACAGGTGGCAGAGACCAAGCATATGACTGTGCTGACAAGTATGGATGTTTCCTTACTTATTAATGCTCCTGAATCTCAGACAGGTTAGCAAGAAAAAGAGAAACTGACTCCTCAGTAATCCACACAATTGCAGAGACAAACGGCACCTGTTAAGAAGCTGATTCCATTAATTTTTTTTCTAAATTTTACTTGAAATTATATTTTTATAGATTTTTCCCTTTCTTACACTGCTTACCTTATGCCATTATTGGTTTTTCCTAAGAAGATTTCTTTAATAAATCAAAGAGACATAAGTCTCCTTCTTAAATTCTGTTTCTGGGGCATCTGATCCAAGACAAGTGTACTTAGCAGAGATTATGATTACAATTTGCTAGTTCAATACTCAGACAGATGCTCTAATTGTTTGCTTGCTTGATTAACTGAAATCTCTAGTCAGCTGTGGCCTCCTGTAAAGAAAACTGAACGACAGAAATTACTTGATAAGAGGAAAGGAGATCTAAAAACTAAGAGAAATTCTTATACTACCTAAACCCTAAATAACTGGATTTGGCAGGCATTGTAATTTTAAGACTGACAAGTTTAAGGATGAAAGCATATATGAAATCTCCCATTGTGTGTTTTTTTCTCTGTAGGTAAAGAATGTCATAGTTGAAACAGACTTTTTATTTCGATTAGCATTTAAGAGTTTTGAACCATTGAGGCCAAGTGACAAGTGAGTTTCAAAGCTCAGGAAGGCATGATGCTCATATTTTGTTTGACTGCAGCTGGAAAATTTGGAGGTGGACAATAGATAAATTAGGTGCCTCATTTAGGAATGATGAACAACTCCTAAAATAATGCTTAGTCTGCTTAAAAAGAAAAACATCTTTAGGACAGATTGGAGTTTACTGATAATGAAGGAGAGTCCTCACTTCAATTTTCAGAGTTACATGAAGAAGGAACTGGTTATCTTTGAAAATGTATCTTTAACAACATTAGAATTATGAGCTGAGTATTTTCTTAATAGATCATACTCATTTTAGATATACCTACGAGTATTGATTCTTTGAGAAAAGGAAATACTGTACATTATAGAAATTACCATTGGGGAAAAAATCATGAGGTAAAACTCATCCCCTGGAAAGTAAACCACATATTATCATTAAATGATTGGGATTTAAAGAGATTTAAAGAGTTCAGTTTAAAGTTAAATTTTTGCTTGAGTATATGAAAAGTTGTGTCCACTGGGAAACTATAACTCACATCAAGATTATTTTCTAACACAGTGGTTAGAACAGCATTTACCCAGCGGAAGTCCCATGTGTACTCAATATGTATGGGAGGCAGGGAAAATGAATAGCAAACTGAATACTGTGTTTTAAAGTAATTTGTACTACCATTCTTATTCACTCTGAAACCTAAAACCCAGATATAATGTATAGCTTACACTAGAGGACTATTTTATGTGTATCACCTTACAATTACCATAGTGCTGTGACATCTCGATTTGATGTATGGGAACTGGATATTACTTGTTCTCATTAGCTGTTTTGATATTGAAAAATTACATGTAAGCCAAATCCAAGGAAAATCATACAGAAAGACCCCAAAGCAGTTATGTTATCTTTGACAAACTACTCTTGGTTACGAAACCATAGGAAGAATTGAAAGACAAACATAGGACAACAGTTAAAACACTTGAACTAAGTTGCTCATCATAAATGTGATATCATGTTATTCATCAAGGTAGGAATCAGTACATTAATAACAATATTGCATTACCAAGTCAATGTCATATATATATATATATATATATATATATATATATATATATATGACAATGTCAGTCTCCTGAGAGAAAATTAACTTACATGAACATGTACTCATACTTTTATATACTTTCTTCTGCCAAAATATGCCCTCCCCACAAAAGCCTCTCTTTAACTCCTTGGGAATTCTTCTATGATCATTTGACAGAGAATGAATGTAAATTTTTAAATTTGTTCCAAGCACAAGATAGTTCTGAATTCTTTGATAGCTCATCTAGAAGAGAATTATTGGTTATACAATTTACACTGTAGTTGAGAGGGTGCAAGAAAGAAAAAGTGTATTTCCCATTGACAGTACTTGGCTACTCCACTTATTTGAAAGAAAAGATAAATTATTTGGTCAATATTTATAGATTCTTAACCAAGGCTATTAGAGAATTAGTGAAGAGGAATTAAAAAATACACGTAAATTAAATTTGAAAACAATCATGAATAAAAGTGGTTGTTTGCCCAAAACTTTCCATTGTACAACTTTCAAAAATCAGCTCCCCCAACAATCTGAACTATTGTCAGGTTTTTTCCCCCTACTTTCTAATGCTCTTAAATTGGATATGCAAATAGAATGACCTCATTAACATGGGCTTGGAAATACGACTTTCTTTTAATAATAGCAGCCTTGTGAGTCATTTTGAATGTCCTGTGTGCTAAATTCCAAGCAGACTCATCATGATACCACATATCCAGTGTAACAATAATTAGTAGCAGGAGGTTTATTTCACTGAATCTTGTTCTTCATAGCAAGTATAACAGACATTAACTATACGGTACCATAATTTCTTTTTTCTTTCCTTGCTCACTTTATATACAATTATCTATAATCTCATTCTTCAATTTAGCAAACTGCTGATTTTCAACATACTTTATATGCATATGTTGATTCTGTTTTAAACATTTAAATTTGCCTGGAGAATGATGGAAATTGGTAATATACTTGAGATTTGTTAATTTTTTTTGGTTTTTTCTTTTATTTTTGAGGCAGTCTTCCTACATAGAAGTAATGAATAGAAAAGTTGGTTCTTTGAAAGAATAAACAGTATTGATAAACTCCTAGCCAACCTCATCAAAAAAGGAAAGAAAAAAACTCAAATTCATACAATAAGGAATGAAAAGAGTGAAATCCCTACAGATCCTTCGGAAATACAGAAGATCATCAATACCTCTTTTGAAAAGATTTACTCTCATAGGATTGAAAACAGAAGAAATGGACATATTCCTAGAAACATATGCATTACCAAAACTGGGCCAAGAAATATAAGACTTCTGAATAACCCAGTATCAATTAATGAAATTGAAAATGTAATGAAAAACTTACCAACAACAACCACAACAAAAAGCCCAGGTCCTGATGGATTTACAGCTGAATTCTACAAGAAATTTACAGATGATTTAATACCAATATTTCTCAAACCCTTTAATGAAATTAAAAAGGAAGCAATTCTCTGTAATTCATTTTGGGAGGCAAATATTACCCCGATACCAAAATCAGAAAAAGATCCATCCAAAAAAGAAAATTGTAGTTCAAACTGACCTTGACGGCATTATGTAGCCCAATCTGGTCTTGAAATTACCGCGATCCAACTGTTTATTTTCCGAAGTACTAGGATTACAGGGATGTGCCACCACATCAGGCCAGCGATTTGGTAAGTTTAGCATGAAATAAGAACAAATAAAAAGAAACATTATCATATTTAAGGTTATGCTCTACATGCTTTCGCACCTGTTCTGAACAAAGGAGTAGTATGCTAGTTCTCTGATACCCAGAATATATGGGTAGTTCTCTAAACATACGTCTCACTCAGGGTAACTGTTTTGCTTTGCATTCCTTCTATTCTATAGTTTATCAGAGTGAAAGACTTAATTTTCTCAAAAGAAATAATTTCATCAAATGAATGACAAATAACCATTAAATAATATATATCAATTTTTTTCTTCTCTGCTTGTGAGTTCTATGAAATGTATATAAAGATTAGAATCTCTAGGATGCTTCATGCACTGAGAGTTAGAAATTAAAGAAGACCCATTTTGAAACCTTAGAAGTACACAAGATTATGTATAGTGAAAAAGTTTATTACACTGTGAGGCTAAGATACAGTTCTGCACATTATAAGTATCCATTTCTTGATCTGATAATGGATACCTTTACTTAGTTTAACAAATTTTTCCTGACTCTCCCTTCCTCTGTATGTCTTTGGACATAGTATTAAGCATGCTTTCTATCTGTCAGTGGTAGTTAATGGTGAACCCACTCTTTTCATTGTTAACTTTGGTGTGTTTCAGCTTAGGTGAGTTTTGTTGTTAATTTAAGGTTGGACAATATTGAACTATCAAGACAATTGTCTTACCACCAATTTTATGAAATTTTGCTTCGTTTGTGGGAAATTTTCAACTTATGAGAACCTATGATTTTCAAAACTGGAAACCAAAAATTTACTTTTACATTACTATTTAACTGTTGCTCAAGTATGTGTTGTGGAACCCTTACATTAGAGAATTCTTCATGCAACTTTATTCAGAAAGTGGTATCTTGTTGAGCTTAAGTTCCTTCTTGATTGTATTCTGAGTTTTAAAGCAGTGGTGCCATTTCCAGTTCCGACTCTGAGAAATAAGAGCTAGCGCTTCAGGTCTCTGAATACCCATGAAGGAATCCACTCAAAGGGTCCTTTGATGCAATTTAAGCAACATTCCTTGCTGTGGAGTTAGCTCACACTGGTTCTCTTGCATTTCCTGGAAAGTCTGCAACTAAGCTAATTTCACTTATTAAATCTCTTTCCTAATATAACTCGGTAATATGGTTTTTTATTTTCAATTAAAAAATCAAAGCATCTCTTGTGCTCTACAAAATATGTAGTACCATTCATAAACACCTCTTATTAACTTTATTGTAAGTGTTTTTCTCTCTCTCTGATCAGGTAGAACATGAATTGTAGAAATCTAGCAACTAAGTCTAGTCTATTTTACCAAGATTTAACCTTGGCATTTAAAACAGATACTGTTACAAATCAAACTTTAATAACATTTAGTAAAAGAAATATATTAATTGTCAAATTTAAAATTAACATTTAAATTTTAAATGTTCATGAATTGATTTTTATTTCCTTCATCATAATTTCATAAGATATTTCCTCATGCATAATTTTATTTATTTTCAGAGGAAATAAAAATGTTTATGCTAGGATAAAACGCCTCTGTTCCTGTAAATGTTGTATTCAGTAAAATTTACTCTAAATAGAAAGAGGTTTATAGGAAAATTTTGGTCTAGAGGCAGGCCACTAAACAATAAATGAAAATACACAAACAGAGCATAAATAAAACTGAAAAAAGCCTAAAAAGGATAATAGAGAAATATTTTAAAGTGAACTTTAATGTCCTAATAAGAAAACATCATAATAAGTACATGATGTTCCTTTAAAGAACACATAAGCATCTGGAGATGCAGAACTATGAGTAGCAAAAGCACAAAATGCACAAATGTTACTTGATTCATGCAATAAGCACTTCTAGGACAATGGTCAAGGCTGAAGTGGGCATAGTTGAAGGAACATTTGGAAGAAGATACACACAGTACTGAATTCATCTGTTGCTTACTGTGTTTCATTGTTTAATTTATTGTGCATCTACCTAGTGTTACTTAATGGTGCAAAAAAGTAGTGAATTGAGAAAAATAACACGTGCCAATTGTAGATTATGCTGATGCCTTCTTCATATTTACTGGCTAAAGTCAAGAGGTTTGCTAAAATTAGTAGCATAC
Organism: Cuniculus paca; assembly: GCA_004365215.1. Lineage (NCBI taxonomy): Eukaryota > Metazoa > Chordata > Mammalia > Rodentia > Cuniculidae > Cuniculus > Cuniculus paca. Next base: position 7,989 of record RJWT010025736.1, on the reverse strand, counting down.
AACTCCTCCATACTATAAAATATTGTGCTCCTCCATACTATAAAATATTGTAGGTATTTCATGACAATTAAAATTTTCAAAAGTATTAAATATGCAAAACATTAAAAAGTGTAAGTCATCAAAATGTTTTTATGTACAGAGTGTTTACTATGTTCTGGGTGAATTTGTGTATACTATTAGTAATCCATTAAACAAGCATGCATATGTACTTACACATTAGCGAAAACAAACTGTTTTTAGAACTGAGGTTCTTTCATCCTGCAAATTATTCAGCATTTGGTTCTTAACACTAGATACTTGAAAATAAAACATCTTTGGGAAGGCACTTTCCAACTTTATGGTAGACGCAGGTCACTCCACACTGCAATGTTCCCGTATACCTCCTAAGGACTGGATCATTCAGAGACCATGAGGAGACACACTGATCTCAGTATCAACCCCTTAAATTAAAGGCAGAACAGATGCATAGGTATGAAAATAACCATGATCCCCCACACACTGACACACAGAGAAGCCACTTTATTTAGTTCCTGCATGACTTGGACTTAAAAATAAAGTTATCCAAGAGTATCTCCTGATTGACAATCAACTTGAGGACAGTTTTACTGTGACTTTCATTCCCCTGTTATGTGACCCAAAATATAAAATGCTGTATTTTCTGAAACATAGAAGTAATATTTCCAGCAAATATAGTGTTATATTTTCATAAAAAATACATTTTATATTTTCTGAAATATTAAAATGTATGTTTTCTGCTTTCCTTTCGTGAACTCAGGGTCTTTAAATACACACTTTAAGCACATCATTTCATTAATACTCTAAAGTCTGCAGGAGCTGAGTAAAATTAGGGTTTTTTTGTCATAAAATTGCATGTAGAGATAGAAATAGGGCAGTAAAGTACAAAATGTACTGAAGTGTTCTGTGATACATGAAAATAATTCCACACATAATGCAGCACTAAGGAAGAGCATCATGAGCTACAGGAATCACAAGGAAGTTACTGCTTTGCAATCCTTTACACGTAATTTTTGGGAAGATCAGAATAATATGTTCAGTGTCTCAAAATTTCACTGCCCAGATCTTGAAAGCTAGTAACAAATCACTGAATTTTTTTGACTTTTACATAAAAGTGTATGTTCAATATAATAAATATTATAAGCACACATATTTTACTAACTTTTCTCCCCTCTTTTTAATTCTTCCCATTATTTCACTGACTTGTATCATATAGCAATGCATTCCTGTAAATAAAATATTATTTTCTTATTTATACAACAAATACACATCTCTTTCTTAGAATATACAGGGAGGTGCTTAGGCCACTGAGCTAGTTACCCAGCCCCTTTTCTTAGAATATACAAAGTATTAGGCTAAGTTTTTTTTATTGCAGTGAATAATATGTTTTAAATAAATGCATTTTACAATTCCACTGAGACATAAACTCAATAGTAAACCTGTAAACCTAAGAATTGTAAGAACTTCACGTGCATTCTCTTTTAAAGGAAGTGGCGTTTGGATGCTGCTTGCAGATTAGAATCACCTGAGAAACATTAAAAATATTATCTGGCCATACTATTCAAAATTCCAATCTGGAATGCAATATAATGATTGATTTGTTTGGAACCTTAACATTTGCCTCAAAGAAACAAAACTTTTGAACATTGCTAAGGCAATTAACAGCATAGTAATGTAGTTCTTACTGAAAGGCTGTATTCTCAAAACTCAGATGTCTTTGCTGAATTGTGGCAGGCACATATAGAAGCTAGCTTGCGAGATCCTGGGCCCAGTCTGTTCTCCTGGTATAAACCCCTCTCCTGAAATGTGCTTACAACTCATGTATATGATGGGGTCTTTACTTTTGAATAGGTTTGGTATATCAGTCTCTAATTTCCTACAGTGATGAAAAGTTTGAGTCAGGTGAGATTCTTTTGCTAGCTTTAAACGAGCAAAGTGATGTCTTCAGATGGGTTGGTGACTAGCATAAGAAGCTCATTTCCAGGAACAGAGAGCAAACCCTGAGTAGCAGCTCTCAAGAATACAGGACTTCAGACCTGCTGCTTCAAGGAACTGAATGTAGTAAATGACATGAATGGACTTAAAAGAAGCCTGAAAGAAAGATGGGGCAACAGATAAGACCAACAAATTAATTCGTGTAGTGAGACTTGAAGCCAGAACCCGTTTGATGCCTACCTAGACAACTGACTCATGATTATCCTGAATAATACATTTGTATGTTTTAGCTGCCAAATTTGTGGTAATTTAAAAATTGGTAAGAAGCTAATACATAAGTCAAATATTACCTGTTTTTTAATTTGATAACATCCAAGGGATTTTGCTGCTATCCTTTTTATTCTTTTGGAAATCACTAGTCCGTGAATCGTTTATTCTATTTTTTGTCCTACTCTTAATCTTACAGCAGTTATCAGTTAGGATGTAGTGATGAAAGGAAAGTGATGAGAGAAGTTATTTTGAATAAAGCTAGTGGGTAGTTTCCAGTTCAGTTACAATGAAGGCATCCAGAATTTGTAGCTATTTCTTCATCTGGTATATGTACAAAGACTTTGAATTTCAAAAGGGAGATGAGTGCTTGCTAAGAGTTTTAGTCTCAAAAAGACAATTTGCTTCCGAGCAATCTCTGTTTGCACTAAAATATTGTAGTAAGTAAGATCATTACATGGAAACAAATCCAAGGAAGCATTGCTTAGCAACAGTTATCACTAGACTGTGGATTTGACATATGCTTAACATGTTGTTTTGAAACAACCAGAAATATTTGAAGCGAAAGTTCTGGATTCGTATCTGTTTTTCAGTGTGCTTTGTGAATTTGAACACGTGTAAGTCTGCCTGTTCCACTGCACATATAATCATTGCATTGCATTTTGAGTATGGTCTTGATGTTGCAGTTATGGATCTACGTTCGTAAAGCCTGATTCACTTTATGGATCTCCTCTAGACAAAATTTGCCAGAAACAGGCCCACGCTGTCAGATTTTTCTTATGGCACTGGTGGTAAAATGTGTTATATTTTGATTTCTTCCAAGACTTTATGAATAATAGCTTCTGATGTCTCAAGTGTCTGAGACTCTGTGCTTAATATCTCAAAATGTTTTCATTCAGTGTCCTTTCCAGTTTCTACTTCACATAATCTGCTTTCACTACTTCAATGTCTCAAAGTACTATGAAGTAAGGTATCATTAAACCCCAAGACAGGTTAAATGTCACTCTGCATTCTAGTTATTATCCTCATTCCTTGAATTTTTCCTTCTGCTTTACTGAAATGAAGATAAATAATTCTGTGATAAATTCATTTGGAACTTTATGTGGTATATGAGTACATATTCAATGCACAATGAACATTACCTTTATCCTCAAAATTGATTCTTACTCGAAATATTTTGCAATGTGTAAACTAAAATTCATATATATATAGTTTTTTATGAAAATATTGTTAACAAAACCTGCAATTCTAAAGCTTGGACTTTTTGGCAAGTTTATCAAATTCTTCTCTACCTTGCCTTTTTTTGTCAAGTACCCTCTCCCAGGTGCTTCTGTACTCTTTTAACTTCAGCTGATCATTCTCTTCATTAAAGTGAGTGGAACTTTGTGGCTTTCCTCACTGGATTTTTCTGCTTCACTCCCTTGATTCCAAGTACTTTCTCTTGTCTGAGTGACTCTTTCAAAATTCTGTCTGTTACTTTTCTCTCATTGTTGAGACAAAATACCTGACACCCAAAATTAAGGAAGGAAAAGTTTATTTCTTACAGTTCTTGGAGGTTTCAGTCCATACTCAGCTGGCTCCAAGGAAGGGTGGCATGGCTGAGGGGCAGCCATTCATGGTGGCCACAAGCAACAAGAGCTGAAGAACTAAAGGGGAAAAACATGCCTTCTTCCCTCCCTTATATTGTATGCTGGCTCTGCCCCTGGGCAGGTGCAGGACCCACACTGCTAATTCCAGAGCTAGACAATGAACCAATCACAGAGGCAAGCTTCAGCTGCCTCCATGACTGCATGAGACTTGGGGCACCACCTAGACACAAACCATAGCAGTTGCTATGGTAAACTCAGTGCACAAGAAAGGACACAGGTGTTATCATTATGTGTTGTATGTGTGTAAGCATGCTGGAGGGGGGGCTCTACTTTTGAGTTACAGCCCTGCTGTCTGGGAAAGCTTACTGAGAAGGCCATTGCTTAAAGTTTTTCATGTAATCAAACGTTTCTAATATACACTTATAGTCAACTAATGTTCTAGATCAGAATGTATTCTAATGAGAAATTAGTTATTCTTCATTTTTTTTTTCACATACTGGAGATCAAACCCAGGGCCTTAACACTGACTTACACCCCTAACCTTTATTTTCACATGTTTTATTTGGGAAACAGGGTCTCATATTTATTTTTCTTTATGCTAGAATAGTAGCACTACTTTAAATACTGCATGGCTTCTCTTATACAAGAAACCCAAATTACAAATAAAGAACAAAATGATACTAGGATCAGGGAGATGCATCTCTCTTGGAGAAAAGAATTAAGAGAACTTGGAGGGGGGTAGAGGATGGAAAGGAATGGAAAACAATTAAAATGGGTTGTGTACATGTACCAATTCCACCAAAACTGTAAACATTATGTACTGCAAACATGTACTAACAAAAGAGAAAGAAAAAAAGATACAGGGTCTCACTAAGTTGCTAAATTGACTGGGCCAGCTTTAAACTGAAGCTTTTCCTTCGTTAGCTTCCACGACTGCTGGGATCACAGGCATGCAGCATCATAGCTACTTATTATGATTAATTTTATTTTTAAAGGCTCTGTTTCAGAATTTTCCAGTATTCAGTGTTGCCATTAAAAACATGTTACCAGTTTGATTCCTATGTTTGTTATATCTCTGTACTGTTACTTACAAGATTGAGGCAAATACTACTATTCTCAGCACTTGTGTTTAGATATTTATATAAGACAGTGTATGCTGCTGATTAAATTCATGAAAACTGCAGTCTAGCAGCAGAGAATTTAATTTCTACAAAGTCTCAATTTCATAGATCTCTCCATTATTCTGAGATTGTTGTATCAAAATATTCCGATCTGATTTATGGAAAATTTAATATTTAGTGAGTACTGCAGTTGAAGTTTCATGTGATTTAGTGCTTTCAATTATTGATTGTTTTGATCTGAGTTATTCAATTGCATGTGAATTCACCTAGTTTGTTCTCTCAGAGAAAGGCACCCAACACAAGTACAATGCTTTGCGTATGTATGTGTGTGGTGCTTTTGATGAGCAATAGTTTCTTTAGGTTGATGGCAGAAAAACAGGAAGAAAGTCCCTAGAGCTAGGGGTGAACAGTAAAAAAAAATGACTGCCATTTCTTCTTCCTTATCTTTTTAGCATTTCAATGATACCATATGAGTTTCCTGTGTTGGATAACTTGAGGAGGAAACTAACTTACCCTTCTATCAAATTTTAAGGCCTGGGTTACACTGTGATTTCTGCCTTGTTCAATTCTGGTCATTGGAGTTTTGGTTTTGATTTTATCTGCTGATTCGTGCTTCCATTTCCTTTGTCACTGTGAAATTAAAATCTGTTATCCCTAACCTAAAGTGTAGAACAATAAGGACATTTCAGAGTAGATACTTCAATGAAATAACATTATTAACACTTCCTATATTTTCTGTTATTTAAAGTTAGAAGTTCATGTTTATTTTTAATTTGATGTTTATGAATTGATATTAATTACTTGAAATTTTTAAAAAAAGCTTTATTCTAAACCAGGAGTGGCAGCACATACCTATAATCCCAGCATGCTGGACAGCTGAGACAAAAGAATCTCAAATTGAACCTCATCTGGGAAACTTAGTGAGTCTTTATCTTAAATTAAAAAAAAGAATAAAAAGACCGTGGATGTAACTTGGGTAGAGTGCCCCTGTGTTCAACCTCCTATGGCTAAAAAAAATATACTTTGTGTTTATTTATGTCACTCTTGAATCTTTTAAGGGATATTGCTTTTCATATGACTTTTGTATGACTCACTCTGAAAAATTTGACAATGCAACATGTTTTCCGTATGCTAAAAAAGTAATGCATGAAGAAATACATTAAATAGTAATGAAGAGGAGAAGATTAGATTTCTATAATAGTTCTTTTTATTTTTATTCCTTCACCTTAAAATTAAGATCTAACATATAAGATCTTTAAATGCATGCACATATGAACTGTCTTTATTCATTCTTGTAAATATTGAACAGATATAAATAAACAACCCTACAATTAACTTTAGAGGTACATTAGTTTTAAGTAGAACACACACTCAGAAAGAAAGAGACTGAGAAAGTAATTTAATATTATAACAAACACACCTAAGCCTTGGGTTTCATATGTACAAAAGATCTTATTGATAAAGAACATTTAAAATCTAAATCCTGTTTCAAGAATGGTGCCAAGAAGAGGAGTTAAGAAAATATTCAAACTCATTGCAACATGAAGTTTTTACTCTGTTAAGCACCCAAATGAAAGGAAATGAGTAATTTTATTCTATTTTATTTAATACATTTTGAACAATAATATCTATGAATCAGGTGCTGATAGAAGCACGTTGCAAATATTACTGCATTAATTTCTTCATTCTTCAATCTACTATGAGATCATCAAAAATTCATCCACATATGTGAAAATGGAAACACACATGTTAAAGTAAGTAGTTTATGGTCATACAATGCCAAAATATTGCAACCAGCCCAAATTTAGGTAGCTAGAATTCAACTTTCATGAATTCAATCAGCGGCATACACTGTCTTATATGAATATCTAAACACAAGACTATTCCACTACGAGGGCACAGTGCTGTAGGTACCACTTTCCAGCTTCTGATGTCAGTGTAATTTGGCACAGTAATTGCCCGATTTATGGACAGCTAGATTGACATGATATCTCAGAATGCACATGCAACAAGGAATACAGTGAAGGAAAAGGAAAGTATATTTTAGTGTGCATTACTTCTCGTTGTACTTCCATGCATTAATCAAAATGAAGATACTAAAACAGTACTAACAACTTCTTTGATATTATGTACTTATATGCATAGTCTTATGTATAATATAACCATATTATGTACTTATAGACATAATATATATCTATATGTGTACATATTATCCAACTTCACATAAAAACATGAGAATGCATCCCTGACATTTATTAAACTTATATAAAATAAAACTTTTAGCAAATAGAAAACAATTTGGACAACCAATGGAAAGAGATTAAACATCATAGACAAAATTTCTAACATTATTCACACATTAACTTTTATTTCTTTGTATATTTATGTTCAGCATAAAAATATTATTGTTTTATGCTGGCATACTTATACACTTATTATTTTTACTCCAGGTATGGAAACAATCAGAGGAGATATAAGCATTCCTAGGATATGTTCTCTATTCACTTGAAAGGTGACTATTTTTATTATTGCATATTATGAACAGCTTTTTCAGTATGTCCTTTAGTACCAGAATAACATTTAGATTTACCTCAACATAGCAATTGCTCATGTCTCTCTGTGATATACATTATTAAGGACTTTGCTGTAAGAGATCTAGTTTTTTACATTTAACTAGATAATACCATTTGCTGTATTATAATTGTCTTTGTAAGTATAATAATAGTTATTGGCTGAACCCACTACTGGTATGCAAGACATATTTTATCAAAGTAACATTAGTTTAATTTAATGTAATTGATACTGGCCAAATAAAGGAGATAATAATATTATAGCTATTGTTTTCTTATTCCTTAACTCAGAGGTGTCCCAAAATTGAACATTTGATATTGGTTGCTTTCCTTTCTAGTTAATTGAAGGAAATTAAATTGACTTTGGCCTACAAATTCATCAGGATCTTCCAAGGAAGGAGGAAGTTAATATGGACTTGTTACAAAACAGCACAAGATGGTTTACAATAAGACCATAAGGGCATACAAGGAAAAATGTGAAGATGACACAAA
>RJWT010025735.1:0-16052 GCA_004365215.1 Cuniculus paca | reverse complement strand
CATTCCAAAGATGATTGTCAGTTCAAGGTTAGTCACAGTACTGTGGGCTTTACCACATTATTTTTGTGCCTCACTCTCAACCAAATCCCTTCTTCCCCTTTGCCCCCGTGTTTGCCTGCTAACACTAGAAATTCTTTGTTTCTCTGAAGGTAGCATCTTGGACACTTCCTGCTAATACAAAACCATGTTCACAATGGTCCTGCAGAAAAGTAGAAAGCTAGAGAAGATTTCGGTGACTCAGGAAGCTTTTCCTGGTCAGGCTCACTTCTCGTCTCCACCCCTTTCTGAATATCTCCACGCCACTCTTGCTTGTGTTCCACCCTGTTCTCCCTGCCTTGCAGCTCTGGACTCACAATTTCTGGGATTTGCTTTAGTGTCCCTGCAGAGAGCATCCTCAGATTGTCCTTGGCTCTCCACTTGGAAGGTGCCAGCCTTTGAGCCTGCCCTGCTGTGTATTTTCTTGCCAGATCCGTAACACTTCATGGAACTATTCTGTTGGATTCACCTATTCTTCTCCCTGCTACCTCCACCTCAGCTCCACCACAGCCAGTGGGTCGTAGCATTTTGTGGACTCCTCTGAAAGCATGGGGCCCAAAGAACTCTCAGTTCTTTTAGACACTGACAGTAAAATTTAAGCAAGTTTCAACCCTTTCTGGGCTTTAGTTTACTTCCCTATGCAAGGAGAATAAGAAGCCTTCAACATACCTTTACATTTTCCTAAATTTTCTGTCATTTTTGTGACCACCAAGCTCCCAGCTGGAGGAGGTGAGGCAGGTGTGAGGGATCCTCTGCAGGAAAACTCCTTGCTTCATTTGGTGATGAGGTGAACAAGCCTTGGGGTGACCCCACCATCGTTAAGTAATGCCATCCTAACTCAATCCTTCTGGTCTCATAACTCAGCAAAGGCTGAGGCTGAGTGATCCAGGCACCCAGACCATCACGTGAATTCCCCATGTTCCCCACTCTCACTCCAGAGGTCACCGTAGCTCCTGGATTGTCTTTCAAAGGAAGTGCTTCTGCTTAGTGATAAAGTTTCACTGAATAAACTGTCAGTGAGTGAAGCAGTGACTGGGAATAAACATCACAAGAAACCACTGTAGGGATCCCTGAGGGGAGAGGAGGCAGAGATCTTTGCCTGCACATCCCCAGGACTCAGGGAACTGGGAGGGAATAAGAACCTGGAGTTCAGTGGCCTGTGAATGTGACACCTAAGGAGGTTGCTTATCATAAGGACAAGGTGGGTATATGCTTCCTTCAGGCTCTTTGGAAAATCTCTCACATAATCAGGAATTCTCCAGGGATCCAGCTCCCAAATCAGAAACTCCTCCATGACAGCTATGTGTGGGACAATCACTGAATGTTAGAACTAACAGATATTCTTTGTGGATAGATGATTATCTGGATAAGAAAAAAGTTTGTTGTTACCTGCAGACTCTGCTTGTTAAAGAATAGCTCAGGGGCTAAATTTAAGCCCTTAATGCATGGCAATAAGCACATAGTGAGTGTTAGGTGAAGAGGAAGAGAAAGTCGAGGTGAAGATTTTAGGGAGAGTGACTCAAAGTATGCTCCTTGGAGTATTTGCATCATAATCATTGGCCTGGATTTCGGTTCAGTCTGTCTGTGTAGGGCTCCAGGAACATGCATTTTAATAAACTAACCACATAATATTTAATGTAGAGTAAAAGAAAAAATGAAGGCATAGGTGATTTTTGTATTTGTTAAATGTTTCATGAGCAGCTGCTTCTATCAGGGAGAGACCACATAGTGTAAAGGTTAAACTCATGGATTCTTCCTTCCTCTTTTATTTATTTATTTATTTATTTATTTATTTATTTATTTTTGGTACTGGGAATTGAACTCAGGACTCATGCTTGCCAGGAAGGTGCTGTGCCACTGAGCTAAATCCCCGGCCCAAGTTCATGGACTCTAAAACAAAAAAGTTTGTGGTGGAGTTCCATGTCTGTCTACCTTTTCCAACTGTGAGATCTTGAGAAAGTTACTTGGTGACACCACCTTCTCCCATGCCTCAATTTCCTGTCTGTAAAATGTGAATAATGATAATAATATCCACCACATTTGGCTGAGAAGTAAACAGACTGTAGGTATATAACACTTAGGAGACTAATACATAGTAAGTGCTTCTAAAAGAATTATGAACGGATCCAGAGCAACAGTACTTTGCTAATTGCCACATTAGGTGTTAGGCAGAGATGTGGGCTGATGTAAAGGCACCAGGTGGGCTGCTTGGACTGGGAAAGAATGGAAGTCATCGCTCACCTCGAGGAGTCTGTGGCACTGGAGGATATGAGGATGGAGCTGTGCCAGCAGGAAGGATACTGTCCATTGGACTCTAAGCTACATTTCTCCTGGACCACAAATAACTTCTAGACACATGCTATGTAGCAGAGGAGACAATGTATTTTGAAACACTGAGAAACCCTTTCTTTGCCCACCTATATTTTTGAATTGTATTAATTCTGCCTCAGACACCTTCCTGTTGTTTTGTTGACAGCTTGCTAAGTCTTCTCCTCCACATGTACCAAATAGCAGAATTGGAGGCCCTTTGTTCCTCAACTTCCTCGCTTGAACTTTAGTCTGCAGAGGAAAGAATAGAGCACCATCGCCCACTGACCACTGCCCTTATTTCTTTTACAATTCTTTAAGGCCAAAGGGGAAGATTTTTGCCTTTATCTCGAAGAAGAATGAACTCATTTCTCTTTCCTGTTAATTGTGAAGGGAGTCTGTCATCCCTCTTCCCCAAGGAAGCACTCTCAATCTGTTTTACTAGAGACACAATGGTAGCCAAAACTGACACAGAGACAGAGACAGAGAGAGAGAGAGAGAGAGAGAGAGAGAGAGAGAGAGAAGGAAAGAGAGAGACTGAGACTACATTGTAAGGTACATGAGAAGAGAAGTATTTCAAAAATATTACATGCACGTAATAGATGTCTAATAAGTACTTGTTGAATTGCAGTGTGGCTGAAACAGTGTGGACTTCAGTTCAGCTGGCCCATTTCAAATTTTGTCTTTGTCAGTTATGAACTAAATGAAGAAAGGAATGGCACTGTGGCCAGGGACAGAAATGAAAATTGTTTATGCCACGTTGCTGGAGTGATTTGAGCCTCGCCATTCACTGCATTTTATACAGGCATGAACTTAAGATTTTGTTTTACAATCTGATGATTATATTGGCTGTCAACAGAGCTTAAATCTTGGCATCTAGGAACCCACTTAAATACTTGCTCAAAGAATATCTGGGTCAGAGATACTCCCCTTCTCTTTCTTGAAATGTTAAAATTCAATAGGAAAGTGACCTGTTCAAAAATGAACTCTATTTTATAAAGATGTTTTCAGTGGGCCCTGGGTAAAAAATATTTCATAAACCAGAGGAAGCCACTAAATCAAGGAGTAGAGAAAGAAATAGACTTGCAAAAGCAGTACCATTTTGGTGCAGGAAGGTTATATATTCAACGTTTTTTACTATATTTGGCTGCAAACTCAAGACAGTTGTTTCCTTGATCTATGGCTGAGATTCAGTGGCAGGCACATTTGAACTAACCCTCCTCAGGGCTTAGTGTTTCAACAGGGAGACCGTAAATGATGATGATTGGATGAATATTATGAAAGGCTAGAAGGAGGCCCTTTGAACTGGAGAGTTTGGGTGGATTCATAGAGCCACTGAATATACTGATTGAGTCACAGGGAAGTCCACAGATGGAACTGTCTCTGGTAGACAACAAGGCTGTGACCAAAATGGGGGATATCTGTTGCCAATTGTGTTCTCTGGGACACAGACTCTGGGACAGAGACTTTATAGGCAGGGTGTTGGAACCCACACCTATAGGAGGTGAAGGAAGAAGACTGCAAAAACAAAAATGCAGCTGCAATACAGTCCCAAAGATGACCTCCAGGGATGAGGATATAGTTCAGTGGCACAGCACCTGCCTAGCAAGCATGAGGTCCTGAGTTCTATTCCTGGTACCAGGAGAAAAAAAGGACAGCCTACATTGATTCTGTGGGGAAACCTGCTGGAGCTAGAGTGGCCCTCAGAGCTGTCCACAGCTGGTCTAGAATGACTGGGTTCTTAAGTTATATTGGCTGTCAGTCATTAGATTAGCAGTGTCCCATGGTAGAGAGGGACCTTGAGCAAGATGAGTCAGTTGGGTGGCTGAGGTGATTGTTCAAAAGGCTAACAGGTAAAGGCCCTCTCAATAGCTGGAGCGACAAAGCCATCATTGAAAGGCTACATGGGTATGCATCACAGTGGCAGAGTGGTCTTTCTAGGAACTGAGCATGCCAGATCCATGCATGGTTGGTTGCAGATTTGACTGGGGCATAGCGGCTAGGTTTCTCAAACATAGTAGTTAGCATGGTGCAAAGAGGCTACCATAGCACTGTCTTAACTACTATGGGATCTTTTGTCTCCTGCAAATTTGAGCAATTTCTATAGAGTGGAATGTCATTCTGGTAGTGTAGCTCTAACAATAGACTAATTACGTCCTAAATTAGACTAAGCCACTTCTGAGTTGCCCAACACTGCAATAGTGATTTGGCTTCTCTGAGCCTCCATTTTCTTTCCTGTAAAATGGGATTAATTTTATGGACATCATGCTCATTACAAAACTCTCTTCTAGTGCATGACTCTCACAACTAGCAGTTAATTAAAGTTAGCAGTTGTTATGTGTAGTGTATCAGAAAAAGAGGAAGGTATACTGAGTAGCCTTTTCTAATCCTAGTGTTAACAAAATAATAACAGAAATGCAGCCTGGATCTTATGGACAGAGATCTTTTAGGATTACAAGAATATTTTCAGAGGATCCCTATTGTTATCTTCTCCTCTCAAAACTCTAGAAATGACTAAAACTGCAAAATTAACTTCTGGTTTTCTTGGTAAGGGCTATTCTATCTGATTGTTGAGTGGAAGGCATCTTGGGTCATCTCCATACCAGGAATGGTAGACATGTAGGATTATAGTTTATTCCCTTTAGATTAATTCTCCTCTCAACTGGAAGAGGCTCCTTCATTCATTTGTTCAATTATCTTTGAATTTTATTTTTCCATTGTATGAAGGACCTCAGGATGCTTGTTATTCTAATAAGCACAAGAGATGTAGCAGTAAGAAACACCTCAGTCCTCCATTATGGAACTTAATGTTTAATGAGAAACATAAAAGCCAATTCCAAAATAACTACTGTGATAAATATATGACATTAATAACATGAAGACTAAAGATAGTTTGAGGTAGTCCAGTATGGGAAAGACAGAAAAATGCATCTCTGAGGAGTTGTCCTTTAGTAAGACCCTGAGGATAATAACTAGGTGTCTGGTGCTCTTGTGTGGACTCTATTCTATCACATTTCATTATTTCATCTACAAACAACTCAGTTGTGGGGAGTGGCTGAATCATGGCTGAGCCAGAGGTGAGCCATGTGAACAAGTTGTTGGGACTAGAGCAAAGCCAGTCCAGCAGGTGTCTGGCCTTGGTGTTCCTCCCTGTTAACTATAGCACAGATAGCTCTGAGAATGTTTCACTTTCTGTGTTCGCAGCAATACACTGAGACCTTGCATTTTTGACTCCATTGTGCACCCACCCCCATTATTACTTTGTATAAATAAGGATGCAGACCATGCTGGGTTGTCACTACCTCTCCATCAGAGAGGTCAGGTCCTACCCAGTCTCAGCATTCTTTTATTATGTGTCTAGTTTTTTCTTAGTCTCCCATCACCCCCTCTCAAGCCCCACTGACTGTGCGGGTTGAAGCACTCAATGAAGTAGGCACCATTATTATTGATGGTTCACTGAGCAAGTGTTTCAGTCCCAAGAAGGATGAGTATTATGCTCCTTGATCTGAATCAAGCAGTTTGGGCCTAGAGACTCTGTTCTTAACCACAACTTGTATCACCTAGTTAATGGGAAAGAGAAGAACATTCTAGGGAATGGAAGCAGTGTCTAGTGGACAATTTACTGTCTAGTGGACAATTTATCACTTCATTTGGGAAGCCTGTGATAATCCAGCCCTCACAAAAAGCATAAAGGATGCAGCATGGAAGAAGTCAGAAAGATTTTTTACTTGTATAGAACTTACAGAGCAGTGAATAAAAAAATAGCTACAATAGCAATTCTACTTCCGCATTTTTTCTAGGGCTTTCCCACATTCCTACAAAGAGGTGGAGCTTATTTCCCTATCTCTTGAATCTGGGCAGGTCTTGATGACTACATCTGCAAATACACTATGACAGAAGTACTACCACATGACATCTGAAGCTGAGTCATAAAAAGTGGTGTGGTTTCTGCTTGGTGCTCCATCTCTCTCATGGCCTTTTGGAGTTCTGAGCCTCCATGTGAGAGATCTAGTCACCCTCAAGGTGCCATGCTGCAGAGATCAGGTGTAGAGACCTATGTAGATAGTTTTTTGATGACCCCAGCTTTGTAGAGGTTCCAGCTCTAGCTATTGGTGTTTCCCCAGACCAAGAACTAGACACGCATGTGAAAAAGTTTTCAGATGGATAATTGCAGTCCCAGCCAACCTGTGACTGTTAATCACATGACAGACCCCAGGTGGGATATGTAGCTGAGACCAAGTATCTTCCAGTACCATGAGCGATGGTAATATGATGATTTTTGTTTTATGATGCTAAATTTTGGGCAATGTATCTATAATTGGAAAAACACAGGATAAGTACACACATAATGACCTCTCTCAAACTCCTTCTAAAATTCATGTATTACATTACAAATTTGATCATTAAAAGAGAGTAGTAGAAGAGCAAAATGAGATGAGGAATTTTGGGTAGAATATATTTCCCAGAAACATGTGGTCTGATATACATACATGCATGCATATACATATATGCATGGGCACAAATGCATAGACATTTATATAAATCTTAATATATGTAGTATGTATATGCAATTTATATTGGCAACCTTTCATCACATAGGCAAAAGAGAGAAAAATCACTAGGTTGATATGAGAGATACTAGTTAGTGATTTATAATTAAAAATTGTTAAAATTTAATTAAAGTAACTAATAAAACAAAGTATATTCTGACTTAACACTCTATTCCAAAATTATATATTTCCAGACTAACCAAATAATTATATTTTAGAACAAAACTCCATTGTAGAATAAATACTATAAGCATTTTAACATTCTTACATTAAAATCTCATCAAACATGCTGTTCTATACAAATATATATCCAACAAATAAGCAAAATAAAAATAACACAACACATTGGAAACATATTTTCATTGAGTATGGTAGAAAGATAATTACTATCCAAGCTATAAAAACAATTCGTGCAAATAGAAAAAGTCCATAGCTCTAAAAGTTAAATGTGGACATAATTTCAAAGGATAGAGACAGGACACAGTGCTCATCACACAGAAAACAAAAATAGCTAATAAATGTAGATAACACTTAATTTCAGAGGTAATCAAAGAAATTTAAATATAAAATCAATATGATATAAGTTGTGAAATAATTTAGCACATTTTATCAAAACAAATATATTCTAGGAAGATTATGTTGAGACAAGTAGTTTCACTCATAGTTAGTGGAGTTAAAAATCAGCACAAATTTAGGAAAAGAACAGATAAAATATATGAAGATCCTTAAAAATATTCACCTTCTTTGACCAAAGATTTGCTGTTGTTGGAATTTATTGTGAGTACACTGAAATAATATTCTAGGACTTCCATAAGAAGGTCCCACAAACTGGGTATCTTAAACAATAGAAGTTAATTATCTTTCTGCTCTAGAAGGTAGATTCTGATACTAAGGTGGAGGCCAGGTTGTCTCTTGCAGTTTGTAGCAATCTCTAACATTTCTTAGCTTGTAAATACACTAGCACGAATTCTTCCTCCATCCTCTCATGGTGATCTACCTGTGTGAGTCTCTGTCTCTGTGTTCCTTGCTCTTCCTTTATGTGGACGTCAGTCATGTTGGATTAGGACCCACCCTAAAGACTCCCTCTTGACATGATCATCTACAAAGACTTTATTTTTCACTAAGGTCACATTCACAATACATACTAGGAATTAGGACTTCAATATCTCATTGGGTACAATCCAACTCAGACATAAACCAAGGTTAAAAATGGATTCGCCTTGAAGTCGCAATACTAAATGAAATAAATCAGACACACAACCTTAAAAATTGCAGATTTTTCTTATATGAAAAACATAAGTTATAAATAAACAGCAAAAATAAAGGAAAAACAATTGGAAATAGGGAGATAAATCTTTCTCAAATGGGAAAGGGATCAAGAGATGGAGGGGAATGAGAAGGAAGAAAAGGGGATGAAAAAAGAATTAAGAGGGCTATGTACCTGTACTAACTCCTCACAAGGAAGGTAGCCCTTATGCACTGCAAACATGTACTAATGAAAACAAAGTAGTTCTCCCTTTTGTCCATCAGGATTGTCTCATTATGGACAAAGTGTCTATTCTTAATGGAAGTGCAGAAATATGTGTGAGGTGTGAGATTGACCAGAGAACATAAGTATTCATTCTTAGCTTTGGAAAGGAAGGTTTGAGTGGTAAATCTAGGCCAAACCAACATCTACGTAATACTAATACTTCTTTTATTCACGAGATGAAAAGACCATGGAAGTACAGCCACTTAACTGGTTAATTTTAAGACCCTCGAAAGGCAGTTAAGGTAACCTTACTTACATAGCGTGGCAACAAATTAAAAGAAGAAAGAACTAAGAGTTCAATGATTTCTCAGAAATATAACCAAAGGGTAAAGCACTTGGGATGGATTGGAGTTCTTTGTGCTGTCCTCAAACTGGGTGCTACAAGAGACTGCTAGGTATGAGGTCAACAAAGTCCTAGTAGCCAGCTAGGGGCTCCCTCTAGTTGCACTAGTAAAGAAAGTCAAACTGGGGAGAAGTCTGCAGGTTGCAATATTTCAAAAGCATAAAACCAAGGGAACAATGAGGCTTAGAAAACAGACAAAGCTTGCTAAGAACAACCACCTGTTCTTAGAAACTGAGATTTGTAGGAAAGAAAGGACTCTTATTTCTGCCTTGTACTTGGCAAGCTCATGATGCATCTGATCTATCTTTGAGAGAACATTGGCTGTTGCTTCCTGTGCCACCCAGATTATTAACTATTTAGATTCTTGCTGAGATTCTTATCATCGATCATTCATTTGTTCATCCATTCCTTCTTACATTTAATCACTAAGCAAGCATTTTTATTGATCATCTACTGCATACAAGGTACATGTATATGTTTTTCACAGAAGTAGTGAAAACAAAACATGAGTAGGACAGTTCCTAGGATAGAACTTCTCTTACTTTCAGCTGAAGCTAATTACATTATAGTGTCCTTTGACTACTGTTAGCTAAAACCCTTCCAAGTTCAGCATTATCCAGAATATATACTTCCACGTGGCCACAAAATATTATGATATCACTTTTTAAGTCCTTGATTAATTTGGGGGACACTGTCTATTTCTTCTTCTTTAGCTCCCAGCCTATAAAAGAAAGACTAATGGTCTGACCTAATTCCTGATTTTAATTAGCAAATGCACTTCAACTCCTGGTGAGCATAATATTTTTATCTGAGGGATCATAGAGCAAGTAAAATTATTGATGCAAAATTTGATAAACTTCCTTTATTCACCTTCCCAAAATGTGACTATCTTTACCTAAAGTCCTTCCTTGTCATTCTCTATTCCTCAAAACCTTGCATATAAATTTAGCCTATTTTCTCCACCATTTGTACTCATCTTTCAAAAAACTGAACTTGTCAAACTGTTACTTATGCTGGATATTTATAGCATTTTTTCTATTTTTATTTATCAGACTATTATGCAGTTATCTAGTTTTTACCCTTAAAATTGACTTGCAAGAGCGCTCATTTATCTGTGCATACATACACACCGAAGAATATCTATCCTATAAGTATTAATACTGGTGACGTCTGGGAAACAGGATTCACAACATGGGAGAGATAAAAGGATGTTTTTCCTTTTTATCTTATACTTTTTAGTATCACTGTGTTTTTATATTGTAATATGATCATTATACAAAAACAGATTTCTTTTAAAAATACATACACTACTAAGTGTGACAGCTATGACCAATAATGATAAAATCTACTGATTGGTATTCTTATCTAGTGCTTCAACATCCAGGACACACTCATTTTCAAAGGAAATGACAGGACCACAGAGAAGACCCACACCCATAAGAATTGTCTAGTACTCACATATCTCCATTTCCTGGCCCACCTCCTCGCTGCCAGCCTTGTTCTCACTTGTAAGTCATTTCTATTTGACCTTCCACAATGTCTTTATGCCTTTCCATCCAGGCATCACTATCTTCCCAGTACCAGTTTCTGTCTCACTGCTTTGTTCTACTCTGGGCTTATATCTTATTTTCTACAACACATGAAGTCTGATTCAGGGCAACTGATCAAGCACTGACATAACTTTCTCTCATGTAAAAATTCCAGAGAAAAGCTTAGGAATGAATCATCCTTGGTGTTTTGCAAATTCTCATAGAAGGGATCAGATTTGGCATCATCCCCTCTTTGTAAGTTCTTATTGCCCACCTTATTCCATCCTCCAGTTCATTTCTGTTTCCGTCATCAATGCATTTGTTGCCATACTTAAACTAAGGGATTGAATTTACTCATATTATTTACTACACTCCCAAGGGTAGGTGAACCACGCCAAAAACTATGTTAGGTATTCTGCTCCGAGTCAAAAAAGATTCTCAGAAAGCAGTCTCACCTACAATGTCATGGACTAAAGCCACCAGATCAGAACACAAATTGACCAAGGATGAGTTCTTGGTTCACCTTCCCAGAACTAAGGGTAACCACCTGGGCTCTGAATTCCACCTTTTGCCTCTCATTAATCTTTACCTCATTCTTCATGAATTCCCCAGTAGATTTAATTTTTCCTTTCTAATGACTGCAATGTATAATTCACCTACAAATAATTTAGGTGATTCTAGCTTAAAAATAAAACTAGCAAAATAATTTCCTCAAAATTGCAGAGTTTAATTAAAAATCTCCAAGGTGGGCCCTAGACACCTATATATTTAAATGTTCTGTAGGGGATTCTTATGTACCCCTATTTGTAAACTTTTAAAGGACAGTAGTTCTCTTTTCTTCATTTCCATGCACTTTTTAATGGATTGCATTCTGTTTAACTATCATTACCCCACTCAGTTAAGGTCATCTGCTTTTAACCCAAGGGATGCTTTTTGAAATATTTTCTTAGAGAAGCATAATTTGACATTGTTTGCTGCCCCCCTCCCCGATTCTTGATACCCTCTCCTCTGGGATAATTTCCTGACTTTTTCTAACATTTCAATTCTCTTCATTTTCCATTATGAGCTCCTGTTTTGCTAGTTTGGGGGTGGAATGAGGACAAGGAACAGCCTACATAACTGGGTTCTACACAGAGTTTTATATGGATAAATTCTTATATGGACAATATTGTTCACAGAAAGAAAGGAAAGAAAACTGAGTTAATTCCAAAAATGCAGGCAAACACCAGGAAATTGGGTATGGAAGACGCCAACCAGATGTTGCTCAATGCCAGCTGTCAGAGTTTAGGCTCAGACCCCAAACTTGGTTCAGATGGAACACAAAAGTCATATTCATCCAGAACAAAACTCCTGGGAAACTCTGGCCAAGCTTTTATGCAGTCAGAGGGGCTTCAGTGTTAGTGAGGAGAACACTGTAATATTGCTTTCAGACAGATCTACTGTAAATTCACGAATTTTCTCTTCCCTTGGTCTTTAAGCCATATTCAGGGAGGGCAAACCCACATCATACCACCTTGACTCCTGGGAAAAGTGCTATGGATTAAGACCAGAAGGCAAGTCAGGGAAGGATCTGAAGGCAGGGCAGCTGTAGCAACAGACCCTCCCAATCTTCAGGATCTGAGCTGTTATGGTTCTGTTTTAAAATAAATGAAGATTCAGATGAACAGAAAGTTTGTGTTTCACATTAACATTGTGGCTTTTTCTCAGCTGGGTGTTTTTATTTTCTCTGTCACTTTGCATTACAGGAATAACACAGCTTTCCAAAAGATCAGTTCCATCAGATAAGTAACCAGCGATGAGCATGGAATGTAGATTGCAGAATTTGAAGCCTCCTGATTCAGGGAAGCTTTGGTCGTAAAGGTCAAGGGATGTTGGCCCTGAGCATTAACACTGGGCAGAGCACTAAGCTGGGCTGGTAAAGAGACCATATCTCTTCTTGTAGGCCATGTTGCCTTGTCCTTTTGTGTGAGGCATAAAAGAAGCAACTGAAAAAGTCTTTCAGTGCAGCTGTCACAACTGATTCCTGGTCAGCAACATTTTCAGCCTTGTCCCCTGCTAAGACAATGGAGAACCCCGTTTAGAATTGTATCATCACCTTCCTGCTTACCAGGAAAAGTGAGCTTTGGAAATAGCTACTGTCTTATGTGTGACTTTCAGCATAGATGACTGTGAGAGAGAATTCACATTCAGAGGTCCTTATGGGCCCATTCATCCCACGGTTCATATATTATCTGAGGTCTAACTGTCTGGTTGATTTCCTGTCCCAGTTTTTTTATTCTCACTCTTGATGCTTTGGGTAATACAGGAAAGTGTCTTCCAGCCCACACCCTCCCTCCACAAGGCCTTGCACTTGTGAGCACAACTCTGTCACATCCTGAATAAGCCTCCCTGTTGAATCAGCTGACGTTGACAGAGTGAAGATTATTCTGCTAAAATCCACACTCCTTTTACACTGCTTTCCATACCTGTAATAAAGCTCTTTATATACCAACTTTGACCCAGACCGAACTTCACTTTGCTTTACTCTTCAGAGTTGGTGATTTACGTGACTGTTCTCTTTCCAGAGCAAGACTAGTTAGACTCTCCCAGTATCCAATCCATGCTGCTTCCCTCTGAGTCCCTCCATCCTATTGAGAAACTCCAACATGTGGTCATCTAGGGCCACTCAGCTTTGCAGAAGGAAAAGTTACTATGGAAAGTCTTAACTTTAGTGCACTAATGGCACTCTGGCAAACAAGGGTCTCTTGTTTATGGTTGATAACATGATTGATTTAAAAAACTGGAAAACTCTTCTTGCCAAAAATTCATATATATTAATCATTCAAAGGTTAAATCCAGATTCTCTTTCAAAACATAAATTGCCATGACAAATAACAGAGAAATTCTTGTTACTTTCCCCCTTTTCCAATTTATTTTGTAAATCGGTCATCCTAAAAAAACAAAAAAAGGGGTTGCTTTGAGTGGTAAAGTAGAATCTGGCTAAGAGGACAAGAATCTTGTTGGAAGAAACACTCCTGCTTATGTAATTCATTGATAGAACATTCAAAGATCTACCAACCTTTATGCTCATTGAGTGGATATACCCAGCTATGCACTAATTTTTAATGTTTTAACCATCAAAAGTTTTGAACTTACAAAGATAGGATAAACCCCTAAATACTTATTACCCATATTCAATGATTATCGATTCATGGTAAATCTAGTTTAATTTAAAATTCTATCTATTGACCCCTCCCAGACTATTTTAAAATATATTCAAGATACTTGTAACTATACATATTTTAATATTTATGTATGGAAAACTGGGACTTTCTTTCTCAAACATAATCACAATCACATTATCATATGTCAAAAATTAACAATAATTTATTAATTTTATCAAATCTTGATCAGTATTCAGACTTTGCCTGATTTTCTTATACTTTTCATGAATTTTAGTAACAAAATAGAAATAAAATACATAAATTGAAATATATTTCTTTATATATTCATTTGTCATAAGTCTTAGCCATTTTTAAAAAACACTATTGAGTAATGGTTGACATCCAAAAAGATGTATATTTAAAGAATATAGCTTGACAAGTTCAGAGGTAATTACATACCTATGAAATCATCACCCACCAAGACCATAAATGTATCTATCATCTCCCAGTTTCTTTCTGTCCCTTTTATTATATTATCAATTTCTGTGTCTATGGTACAAAAATGTAAAACCTGCTATTAGAAAGTTGCAACTATATAATACAGTATTGTGAGCTATAGACACTGTGTATGGTGCACCACCAAAGCTTATCTTGTGTAGATGAAATTTTGTACTCTTTGATCAACTTCTCTGTTTCTCCTCCCCCCACCCCAGTCTCTAACAACCAATTTTTTGTTTCTATGAGGTTGGCTGTTTAAAATTTCACAGATAAGCAAAATTATGCATGATAAATCACTTAATTATCTTTTAATCTACAACCTTTCTTTAACTCCTCTCCAGTCCTTTCTTCCTTTTACCTCTTTCTTCTTTCTCCTTTTTTCCTTTTTTCTTGCAACGTGTTAGTTGGAGGCATGGAATCACTTGCATGTTCTGTATTACTAGACTACAGTCCCAAGGTTCCCATATGTGCTTAAAGGTTAATCAGTCTACATTTGAGTATAATTCCAGAATCCACTTCTATCACTAAGGACCTGACAGAGCTTCCTAATATTCACTGTAAGTCCCCAGCTACTGTAAATTGTACGGTGGAAACCTGAAGCTGAGTGATGACTGGAGAGAGCATGTGTGTTTAGTCTATTTACTTACCATGCAAATTTGGGAGAGAATATGACTATCTGCCCTTGGTTACAAAGGTTACAAATGTGTATATGAATATCACCTTGAAAGAGATATTTGAGAATTAAAAATTATTTCAAATGCAGACTGTGCTGAGTGGCACATAGCATAGTTTGTCATGCATGCCATGACAGTGTTACACAGCAGAGAGAACACAGATTTTAAAAAACAAACATAGATTTTGAACCCAGATAAGCTTGAATAAGGATGTCTTCAGAGTGACATAAAATCTTCATTTTTTTTTTCCACAAGGACTGAGTAAAAAGTGCATGTAACCTGCATAGTCCTTGCTTGGGAGTATAACATATACAGTAATTGTAGATATTGGCAATGGTGTAAGTTTAGCAAATAAGACTAGAAGAAAGAGAAAATTGAGTTCCATACACTTTTAATTCTCTTTGGCACAAGCTTCTTTCCAATAATTTCTATTTTGTTTTTCCTTAAAAGCAAAATGAGAAGGTGTAGATAAATGCAAAATGCATTGGGAACATAGAAGAAGTAGCAAGAACCTTTTCCTGAGAATGTGAAAAATTCTCTACAAGTATTATGACAGTTGCATCCCAAAGGGTGACTAAATGTTTAGTGGTGGAGAGAAAAGTATTTCAAGAGGAAGGAACTGCACTAGCAAAGCCATAGCAAGGGTCATGTGTTCAAAGGACTTCAGAAATTATTTGGGGTTTACCTTGTTGTCAGCAGGGAGTGATGATGTGGTTTAAGTATGGGGTCTTTCTCTACAATGTTTGCCAAGGGAAGGCTGTGGGCTGTGAGTGGAGGGCTAAGAGAAAAAGAAGCCATGATGATCAATATACCAAGTAGAAGATGGTGAGAAACTAATGCTGTCACAAGTCATGTTGGCTTACTGTAAGTTTCATCAAAGCATTTAACAAAACATCTCTGAGTGTTACAGGAGAAGGTAATTTTTTTTTCTACCATGATGATGGATTTGGTAATATTTGGGAATTGAACTAATAAATAAAATGTTGTTATAGAACTTGTTCTCAACAAATAAATTTTGGGGAATAGCTTAGAGGGATGAATATAGAGTTAACAGGTTTTTTTCCAGATTTTAAAACAAGCTAATGAAAACCACACTCCCTCCCCCCAATAACCATCCGTTTCCATGAGATGAAATACAGCATATGCACACACACACACACACACACACACACACACCTCTCCCAGCTTCGTGTCATGCTTCAGTTATTTATGCTAGTGTTTCTTAAGATATGTTCTATAGAGATTTAGTCTACAAGTGTTTGTAGTAATAAGGGGGAAGAAACAGAAAAAGGAAAGGGAGAGGAGAGGAGAGGAGAAGAGTGGAGAAGAGAGGAGAGATTTCCGAAGTAGTTTAAACAGAGAAGTATTGCAACCTAGTATACTGAAAATCTCAAGCATGAGTACAGAATACATAAGACTTCAACAGAGATTTCCCTCTTCC
>RJWT010025734.1:0-16048 GCA_004365215.1 Cuniculus paca | reverse complement strand
TAAGAGTTTAAATTGTACAGGATGTCTAGTGCAGTAAGTGGAAATAATATACTGTTGCTGAAATATCACAGTGATATGACTATGTGCATAAAATTACAGTGGTTAGGTATATAAACATGAAAGAGTATGGAATAACCAGACACTGAAAACAGGACTCACAGTTATTCAGCCATAGAAGATGATTGCCCTGCAGAAGTACAAACAATGAATTGAGGGGCTTCTACCTCAGCTCCCACTGAACAGGCAGGCACTTACTTTAAACTATAGGTAGAAATATTATTTCAGCAAGACCTTAATTATCTAACACCCCAGTGTAACCATCACCCCACATGTGAGAATCCTGAAAGGGATGAGGGTAGGGGACCACTCACGCCTTTCCAGTAGCTTTGGTCTTTGTTGCAAATTTTAACTTCTTTCTTTTCTAGTTTCACAGTTAACTGTACCTATCATTAAATCTCCAAGCCTTGATTATTGAGGTACTTGAAGAGCACAAGCATATTTCAACTAATTAAAGATCCAAAAAAAGGAAAATGAACCAATCACCTAAATAAGAAAGAAAAATTAACGAACATAATAGTTCTTCCCTGCTGGGAGCACACCTCCCTGATCTTGACCCTCACTGTACACGAGTACCAACACACTTCCTGCCAGGATGTCTTTTCGGATGACTTTTATTCCTGTCAACCTGAGAACTCCCCCTGTTGCGGTACCTCCACTTCTGACCCACAGTCCCATTCCCAGGGGAGTCTGAGAGCAGAAGTGTGGTGTTCCTTCCTTGTATCACCTTGTGCGTGACTTCCAGCTATCCCAAGCATCTCACTTCCTGCTTTCCTGTAGCAGATAAAACATTTCATCTCCTCCTCTTTTTACTTGCACATACTCACCAGAGTTGTGCACTTAAGCAGGCTTCTCAGCAGAGTTGGAGTTAAAGGTGAGAACCAATAACATAGCCTGCAGTCCACTGGACACCACATTGATGTATGTAGAGGTGAATGCACATATGGTAATCAGAAGATCCAAAAAGCTGAGACTTCCACTCCCAAGATAGCTGCTACAGAGTCCATTTACTAAAGTTTATGCCCTCCAGTTATAAAAAGACCCTCAGTCTTTAGTCTTTCTTCCATTCTACAAAATTGTAAGTTAGATGTTGCTCAAGATGAGGGTGCTCTTAGAGATAGTATGAAAAGAAAAGGCTCAAAAGCTAATCAGGTAATCATTGAAAAAAGAAAAACTTGTGGGGAACACTTGCACATCAGTAGTACAAAGCTGCACCATGGGGCCACTTACTGCAGGAGGCGCATTCTGCATTGGCCCCTTTGAGCATTATTAACTCAATGACATAACATACACATTGCAAGACGGCCCTGTGGCAGCTGAAAATGTTTGTTATGCTCAATTCCAGTCTGATGAAGTAAGAAATGAAGTAATGCATCTTAGAAATCTGTCTGCCAACATGGTTAAAGTGAAAGCTGTATCTGTGAAGGAGATGAGCCATAGTTCCTTGGGAAGTAAATTCCATTAGGACCCTCCTTGTTCCCCTCTCCAGCGACACTAGATAAACAAGGCTGTGTCATGTAGACCTGGTACTTTGCCGCTGCCACTTTGTTTGTGGTCTCCCAACTTCTATGTTGTTTTATTCATGGGGTTTTCCTTCCCTTTTCTTTGGTTTCAGATGCGAATGTCTCTCTGGCTTATGTGGTTTCCCCGTGTGTGAGGTGGGATCCACTCCCCGCATAGTCTCTCGTGGAGATGGGACACCCGGAAAGTGCTGTGATGTCTTTGAATGTGTTAATGGTACGTGGTTTCTCTTGTTCTCAGAGAGTGTACATTTGTGCTACAGCAGCAGCAGCAGCAACTGGAGGAGGGAGGGTTCCACCTAGCTGCTTCTGTCTTTTACAGAGCAGAGTATATATATTCAGGGACTTGTTAAAGGTCACTCAGAAAGGAGGTTTGCTTACGATCCTATAGTGTAGTGGAAAAAGGTAGTATGGGAATCACCATCTCATCAGGAAGAGAAATTTGGAAATGTAATAGCAGATTGCATATAGTTATCATACTCTTGGGTTTCAGAATATCAGGAGATCAAGATTTCAGTAAAAATGATTATAGAGTATATTGTCATATTCATGTGCCACTCAGTAACCTATCCATTGCTGTCAGGAGGTAATGTAATTAAAGCTGCATAGGGTTGCCATAATTGGAAATAGAAAAGATGTTGCCTATTTAGTTTAGTGTTTTTCTACTTAGAAGAGAACATCCTTGACCGATGTCTGGCTATCAGTATTGACCTGTGTTAGGCTTGACCCATATGGGCCAGAAAAAAAGACTCTTTGGTCATAAAATTCCTTCACACACAGAGTCTGTCTGTCCTTTCACCCTTCGTAAGAGAGGCATCTTGTGATAACTTGATATTTTTTGAATTTGGGTGCTGATGGGAAGAGAACCTAAAATATGTTTCTCCACTAAAATTTTCAGGGGGTGGGGAGAAGCTGAATTAAGTTAGCTGTGAGTAATTGCAAATCATTACTTAATCAATACCAAACATCACATATATAGAAATGTCCATATTTACCATTGTCTTTAAGAATTCAGCCTTCAGGAGGTCTCCTTCCCTCCTCCCATGCCCGTTAAAAAAAAGGTCACATTAAAGCTGAGTCTTGCCAACTGCATCCCAGGAGTCAGCCTGGTGGTCGCCTGTTGTGTTGCTTGGGTTTTCTCTGAAGAAACATTTATGGCATGGCTTTTCAGCTAAGATAGGATACTGACTAGAACCAGATGGCATCAGTTTGAAAATTGGTTCCTCCACGTACTACCTGTGTAACTAAGTTTCTTGGTCTCCCTGGTTGTCAGTTCTGCATCTGTAAACCAAAGTGAGAGACAGATTTAAAGTGAGGTATTATACGTGAAGCATTTGGAATTGTGCTTCCACTGTAAATAGTCATTGTTATATTGTGTACCCACTTTCTGTTCACAACCAGACAGATTCTTCTGCCCAGTGGTGGTAAGCAATGGATACATTAAGGTTGAGCATCCTGACATACAGACCTTAAAAATAAAAATACCAGCATACAGGAAAGGGTGCAGGGCAAGCTCATGCACACGTATGTCTTCTCACTGCTTGTCTCCACCCATCGTCAGCCACCTGTAGTTTTGCCTGTTAAACACCAGACAATGGAGAAATAGACCTTTCTCTTACATTTCCAGTCTGTGCTTCAGTGTCATTGGTGGTAGGTGATGCTCAATAAATACTTGTGCTGTTTTCTGTGAATACTTAACTGGTATCATAATTCTTGTACCACTTGAGACAGAAAACACTGCTCTTTACGCTGGGCTTCCAGCTTCCTGGATATGCTTCCTTCCAATATTCACCTCTCTGAAAACACTCTGATGTCGTTCTCATTCTAGGGTGTGAACTGCTAGAGGACAGGTGTCTTATCACTTCACTTGAGGCCCGTGGAGATAAGCGTTCTTCCTGCCTCTCATAGGACCCCAAATTTTTATGAGGGAGTGACTGAGTGATGTGATTCAGATAATTATAGTTCCCTGGAGAGGCAGCTGCTAAAAACCAGCTTATAGGAAGATTATTTCGCAGGAATGCTCTTTTATTGCCCTGTATTTTAACCCTTAGTCATTTTTCTCCTGAAAATATGACCTAGAGTAATAAAATTTGCTCCTGTTTTCTCTGGGTGAGGAAGAAGAATGCCTTTCTTCTTCCTTTGCTTCTTGAGTCTAGAAATCCAAATGTCATGCCTTTCTTATCAGGGCCTTAAATTTACATCTCGCTCTAATCTGATATGTCTAGGACAACTAATAACTGCACCCTTTCTCAGTGACTTTAGAATCAGTCACCAGGGCCTGCCCTCCTTTATAGCCTCCTTTAGAGCCCTGACTTTAGAAAATCAGATTTGCCATCACAATGAGAAAATTTTGAGACCACAAAACAGGGTCACTGTGTTTTTAGTGGTTGCTTCTTTCTTACCGCCATAAACTTACTGAGTAAGCTTTGCTGTATTTCTTGTCTTGCTCTGTAACGTCTCTTACTATATTAGCCATTCAGTTGTGGAAGAGATTAGAAGCTATAATACTATGAAGATTCTTAATTCTATAGAATATTTTCAAGAACACTCTGTCTCGAAGTCTGTATTTTACTTGATTTTGACATACATAAACACATACTTTTATATGACTGTGTATTTCTCTACCCTGTATCCTGGAAAAATCTTGCTCTTGTCATAAGACCACCATTAGATGATACTGCATATCAAGGCTCCATTATTGTCACTTATAGAAGCAGAGGTGGGGGCGGGGGCTTGCTTGGCCACAGGATTTGAGGCAACTTTACAGTGAGAAGAGATTCAATAACACAGTGGTAAAATATTAATTAGAAAAGAGAAGCATGGCCATAGGGTTGTAAGTAAAAGTCGAAAGTGAAAATTAAACAGAGAGTGCCCACAGGTATTCAGGCTGTGTCTATGTAGTTGCCAGAGTTAAACATCAGATTTGCTATCAAAGTGAAAAAAGAAATAGGGTCAGATACACAGTCTTGTTTTCAGAAGCAGAAAGCCTGCTGAACAGGGCAGCATTCTGTCTCATGATTTCTCCCATGGAAATTAAAAAGGAAGCACATGGACAAGTTAGTGACTTAAGGAGACCGTGCCTCAAAAAGTTTTTTAAAAAGGACTGGGAATTTAAGTCAGCGTGAGGGCCTTGGGTTCAGTCCCAGTGAGCACAGTAACAACAACAATAAAAACAGGAAAACAATTTTAGTCACAGGTAAACTATTTTAACACCTCAAAAGTTCATGGATGGGGAGAGGGAGAGGAAGGCAAAATTATTCAGTAGGACAACAATCTTGGACAAAGATTTAGAAGGAATAAAAACAACAAATGAACGAAAAGGAAGCCTGGTGCTGAAGGGTCATGGTCTCAGGTGCTTCACCACCAGAAATGCAGACGCCTGTGGCCTGTGGTTGTTCTTCCCAACAAAAAGCAAAAGGAAAACACGCAGTGCAGCTTGGTAGAAGCAGTTTCTAAGAGTCAGGGTGACTCATCTGGACTGGGGGTGCCTAGGGTTCTGTCTTTCTACTTCAGGAGTCCCCACATGATGGGACAGATCCAAGGACCCCAATTCAAGAGAGAGCGAATGTTAATGTCCCCAGCCCCACAACAGCGGTCAGTTCCTAAACTGCCATCAGATGATCCATGTACCTCCATAATTTTTAAGAAGATAAGCATTAAAATGATAACATAAGATAAATAATCACACAGTACTCGAGGCCCCTGAGTTTTGAAAACACTCAGCTGGATGAGTAGATACTTCTCTTTGCAGTTTGGTTTATAAAATGTTCCTAAAGTAAGTGAATTTGTCTATGTTATTAATGTATTGCGTATCAATCAACCAGTTGAAATTATCTTTAGGTATTTTTAACCTCATAGTGTTTAATACTTAACAGTATAGTGAGAAGGAGCAGGTATATACTGGGACCAGTCCGTATTTCAAGTTTTAAGAACTTATCATTGGTATAAAAGGGGAAAATCTCCCTGCTCTTCCTAGAGCCACAGAGAGCAGTGGGTGGGGAGGGCAGGGACTGGAGGATCATTAGTCCTGAATATAGCAGGACTAACCAAACACAGTTCTGTTGGGTATGAAGCAGGTTCAGAGAGGAGCCCAATAGCTTTATGTTTTTAGTCTGTTTCTGTGCTATTAGAAATGTTTATGGTCCCTGCAGCATTCTCATTCTTACAGCAGTATTAAAATGTAGATTTTTTAAATGAATACTAGTAACTAGAAGTCTCTCCTGAGGTCATGCTGCTCACCCAGTAATCAGTTCCTGTTTTATTCAGGCATTTTTAAAAGGTTCATAAAAATTGGCAATGAACTTAAGTTGGCCCTGACAGAATTTTCTTTCAGATATTAGCATATAAAATTGATCATTTACAGGAGCATCATACCTAAAATCAACTTTCTCCTCATGTAAAATTGTGTCCTAGAAAACTTGAGACCTGTGGCTTGTTAATGAGAAAGCCAGTCCAAAAGATACCTGTTAAGAATCCCCTGTCTGTATAGCAGTATGCTCAGTAACATTTTTAAAGTATGTAGTGTCTAATACAAACATGGACAGAATCTCATGCTTTGAAAGAAGTATTCTGTTCAGTGTGTATTTATTGAGCTCTCCTGGTGTTCCCAGGGGCTTATTAAGCTACTGTTAAAGAGAGGGGTTTTTGCAGTCCTTTGTGAGTATTCCGTTTCCCTTATCATGAAATAATGTATTTGATAATTTCTGGCACATATATTCTTACCCGGTAGAAAGAGTTTCTCTTCCTTTCAGGAACTTGGAAGCCCTTGTACTAGCTTCAGAATTTTATCAGTTTGCTGTTGACTTATGGAGAAGTTGTCAGATGGTGGCTGTCTGTCCTGCAGTTAGTTGTCTTTCCTTTGGCTTTGGCTGTCTGTCCATTTACTACTGTCCATGCAGCTCAGCTCCCCATTCCCCAGTGAAGTGTGACAGAGGAAAACAGCACACTGTTTCCTGCTGAGAGGTTGAAGAAGAAAAGTAACAGAAGTGTATCTATTTGGGATTTTCCTCATTTTATATTTGATGTGAAGTTCTACTTTTTAGTCTTTTCCTTTGCAAAAATGATTTATCTATCACCATCTGCCAATCGGTACAATTTGGCAGGCGGTACTAGTTTACTAAAAGTCTGTATTATAAGCTCCTTTTCTGGACCGTATGAAAGAAATTCTCCAGAACCTAGAAACATAAAATTCAATTGGCAGTCTCAAAGCACATCCAGAAGTCACTAAAAAGACACTTTTATATGTCATTGCATTGAGAAGTACAAATTACATGGTAAATTATGTCTTCATAATACATTTCTATTCCACATCCACTTAAATCACCCTTTGGTGGCACTCTACACTGTTCTGAGATTTGAATTTATCCTTGACTGGTGAAGAAGTAATTGGCCTCAAAAATCATGGTAGCCTTTTTTATCATGCACTTTTTTGAAGAGCCTTTATAAATTTTGCTTTGTTTCTCTGTGTTGCAATTTTTTTACCCTAGAGGATTAATTGTGCTTTCCAGGCTGTGCTTTGAGGGATTCTCCATCTTTCTAAGTGCTACTTCCTTACTCCTGTGCTTTAGCTAGTGAAACCGTGGGCACACCCCAACATAGAAATAAATCTACTTGCAGCCGCTTCATGCAGAACCAGCATTGTCCCTCCTTGACCCTTCAAACCTTACACCAAAATTTGGGGTCAAGCAACTCCAATAATATTGATTGGTTTATAAATTTTTCTTCTCAGTTTGCATGGCTGTTTAACATTTTTTTAGCATTTAGTTTTGCTTCACTTCTTGGCATGCAAGTTGGATTTATAAAATCACTTCATCTCTTAGTTTTTGGAATTTGTGGTCTAGCTATACAGGTCCTTCCAGGCCAGGTCCAGGTAACTATATTGACTAAAAATATGTAGTAGAATTCTGAGCTACAATAAGATGATGGTTTTTAACATAACATTAATTTTCTGAAAAGAGAAATATATCCAGACAGCTATAAGAAAAGAGGTCGTCCACACCTTTTTACCTCACTATACATACATACACACACAAACAGAATTTAGCTCTCGCTCCTCACGGGACTTCAGGCAAGTAGCCCAGTCTAAGTTTTACTTTCCTCATTGAAAAACAGTATAGATAATATATATTTATATATGATAGATAGATAGATAGATAGATAGATAGATAGATAGATCGATCGATCAAACAAGTATTAGTATCTGTCTTCTTCCATCTTCCCAGCAGGGTGGTTGTAAAATCAAATGAGGAAGTAATTGTCTTTAAGTGCAATATAAATACATACTCCAATTAAAAGTTCGCAGTGAAAGTTCCTGAAAGTATTTCAGACATTGACACTTACATAATAGGAAGTGATTTGGAGATAGAGGAGCTCATGAAAGATGTGAATATTATCTTGCACCTTTTCCCACCTGACTGAGCAGGATGGATCAGCACAGGAGGACTTTCTTCAGCTTGAGAGTACTTTATAGTAACATTATTAAGGCGCCATCTATGCAGTTCACCAAGTTTTTAGTATATTCAGAGTTGTGCCACCATCACCATAATTTTAAAATAATTTTCACCCACAACCTCCCAAAATTCCTTGAAGCATTAGCATTCATTTCCTATTTCCCCCCCAGAAGCCTGAGCTCCAGGCAACCACTAATCTACTTTCTGTCTCTATAGATGTGCCTATTATGCCTGTGGGGATATTTTATATAAATGGAATTCATGTAATTTATATAAAATAAATTATATATTTCATATAAT
Source organism: Cuniculus paca (assembly GCA_004365215.1). Classification (NCBI taxonomy): domain Eukaryota; kingdom Metazoa; phylum Chordata; class Mammalia; order Rodentia; family Cuniculidae; genus Cuniculus; species Cuniculus paca. The sequence goes on along the minus strand of RJWT010025734.1, from coordinate 7,722 downwards.
ACATAGTCTAGTTCCTGACTTCTTCCACTGTGCACAGTATTGTCAACGTTCAGTCATATTGTAGCATACTTCAAAACTTAGTCACTTTTTATGGCCAAGTAATACTGCACTGCATAGATACACCCCTTTTTGTTTATCCATGCATCAGTTAATGGACATTGGGTTGTTTTCTTTTTTTTGGTTTTTGCAAATAATGCTTCTTTGGACGTTATGTATACAAGTTTTTATGTGATACATGTGTTTAATTCCCTGGATAGGTAGCTAGGAATAGAATTGTTTTAGTATATGATAACTGTTCGATATTTTGAGGACTTGCTAGATGGTTCACCACAACCATGTTTTCACATCCCCACTAGCCATCTGTGAAAACTTCATTGTTTCCATATCCTCATCAACATTTATTATTGCCTGTCTTTTTGATTATAGCTGTCCTAGAAGGTGTAAAGTTGTGACTTTGATTTGTATTTTCTCTCTAGTTGGTGATGCTGAGCATGTTTTCATGTGTTTATGGGCCATTTCTATATCTTATTTAGAGAAACAACTGTTCAGGTGTTTGCTCATTCTTCAGTTGAATTATTTTTATGGTTGAGTTAAAACTTTATGAGATATATAATTAGAAAATTCTTTTTCCAAATCTGTGAGTTGTCTTTTTTACTTTTTCATTGATGTCTTTGGAAGTACAAAAATAGATTAAGTCCAGTTTACCTGCTTTCATTTTTGTCATTGTTTATGATTTTGTTGTCGTATCTGAGAAGCCGTTACCTATCCTAAGGTCACAAAGATTTACCCGTGTTTTAAGAGTTTCGTATCTGTAGCTGATACACTCAGAGCACACCCCCATGATTCATTTTGTGTGTGTGAGGCAGAGGAGATTCATCTCCATGTTTTTGTGTGTGGAGATGCAGTTGCTCCACCACCATTTGTTGAAAAAAACTTTTTTTTTCCCATTCAGTTGTCTTGCTACTCTTGTCAAAAATCAGTAGTTGTAATAGTATTTTTGAGCCCTTAATCATTGAATTGTTATACCATTATCCTAGACCTACGTTATCTTTATTACAGTAGCATCACATTATTTTTTTGAAATCAGAAAGTATGAGTGCTCTAACTTTATTCTGATCAAGAATGTTTGGGCAACTCTTGGGCTCTTGCATTTCAATACAAGTTTTAGTATCAGCTTATCAGTTTCTACAAAAGAACCAGCTTGGCTTTTGATAAGGATTGCATTGTATATTAGGTCACTTTGAGGAATAAAATGATTTGTCTTCCAATTAGGTCTTAATGTTCTATTATTTTCAGAGTACAAATTTTACCTTACTTTTATAAGGCGTGTCCTAAGTATCTTATTCTTTTTGATGCTGTTGAAAATGGGGTTCTTTCAGCTTCACTTTCTTATTATTCATTGCTGTAGAAACACTGATTTTTTGAGCCACAGCTATACCCAGCAACCTTGTTGAACTTGTTTATAAGTTCTGATAATTTTTAGTGATATAGTTAGAATTTTTTATAAAGAACTTTATATCACCTGTAACTAGAAATAGTTTTGCTTCTCCCTTTCCAGTGTAAATCTTTCACTTATTTTCCTTCCCTGATCACTTCAGTTAGAACTTCCATTACAATGATGAATTGAAGCACTGAGAGCAGATGTCATTGTCTTGTTTCGGATTTTAGGGGGAAAGCATTTAGTTTTTTAACATTAAGTATGCAGTTAGCCATGAATATTTGTAGATGCTGCTTATCAAGTTGAGGAAATTCCCTTCTACTCCTAATTATGGATCATTTTTATCATGAAATACTTGGATTCTGTCAAATCCTTATTCTCGATCTATCGAAGTGATGATACAGTTTTTGTCCTATTTTCTATTGATGTGTTATAGTAAATGACTTGGTTTGGGGATGTTTAACCAATCTTGCATGCCTGGAATGAATACTAGTGAGTCATGGCATATTATCCTCTTTCTCTGTGGCTAAATGTGATCTGCTAGTAATTTCTTTGAGAATTTTTATGTTTATATTCTTAAGAGGACGTGTTTTGTTTTCTTGTGATGACTTCATCTAGTTGGAATTATTTTAAAACAACCAAAATAAGAGATAAGGAGTGAACTTGGAAAGTGTTTCAGGGCAGAGAAAAATTAAAAATCATTAATATCATGCTGAGAGTTCTAAATATGGCATTATGTGTCTTTGGAAGAACATAACCTTGAGCACAAGCTTAGTTTATGGGCTACCGTTTTGCTTCTGTCATTTGCTAGATATGTGCTTTTAAGCAAATCAAGTAGGAGTCCTCACTTCTAAACTCAGAATGATACTGTAATATCTACATCAGACTTTTGTTGCTGAGAATAAATGGGGTAATGCATGCTAAAGGCCAATAACTATTAAAATTATAGAGTATTAAACCAGATAGAAAAAAGAATTTAGGAGAGAATACTGGAGGCACAGAACTATCACCACCAAAAAGACCTAACTGAATTTTTTGAGGCAGAACCAAACCTAATGTGGAGATAGGATCATCTGAGGTGTAAGGAATGGTTTAACAAAACAAGTTTAATCTCTTTACAGCATAATCAGATATGTGATATGGTCATAAAGCTTACTTTTATTTGGGGTAAGAGGAAGTCATTGTAGATTTTGCTAAAAGGAATTTCAGTTTCATCCTGTAAACAGAATAACAGTGTTCTGTTTTTTTTTATTGTCGTCTTTTTTTTTTTGCTTTATTGCTTCTGTGAGAAAATTAGATTGAAGTGTAGTGAATTTCCATTAAATTGTAACTTCTGCTATCTGACAGAATTTTCTAGAAGTTACAGGAAAAGCATAACAGGATGCCACTCAAAAATGATTTCAAATATGCCTTGTTTAACTCCTTTCAGAGACAAAGCCAGCCTGCATGTTCAACAACGTGGAGTATTATGATGGAGACATGTTTCGAATGGACAATTGTCGATTCTGTCGGTGCCAAGGAGGTGTGTCCATCTGCTTCACTGCCCAGTGTGGGGAGCTGAGCTGTGAGAGATACTACGTGCCTGAAGGGGAGTGCTGCCCTGTTTGTGAAGGTAGGAGAAGGTGCCAAGTCAAGGTTCAGATGAGTGTACATGGCTCAGAACTGTAATATCAAAATGACCCTGATTCAAGACCATTCAAAAGTGAAGGAATATGGAAGTATCTTTTTAATGACATCATTGTCTGTGTTTCAGAATGTTAACAATTCCAGGTAGAGTGTGCAAGAATTCTTCCCTGTGGGAAGCTGCTACACCTTGGGTGTTGTTAGCTAGTTACCTATTTCCACAAATTTACATGAGCTTCACAGAATTGCTTTCTGTTCCTCCCCTGCCATTCCACCAGTTCCTCCCCTGCCATTCCACCAAGTCCTGGGACAAAGCTTTGCTGCTGTCTGACATGGAATTTCCCACCTGCTCTCCTCAGATTTTTCAAAGTAGGATAGGAGGGCCTGCGTCACTGACCCACTCAGCCAGTCAACTCAAGAGAGGAACCGAACATCCCTCTTTAGCGATAGCTGCCTCTGGGTGGGTCAAGATCTTGCTGCTCCTTCTTGAGATCCTGTGGTGGCTAGCGTGGGGTTGCAGGGCAGTGGGACAGCAACACCTTTAGGCCCAGTCAAGTGTCAGGTATGGTCCTGAGTCTCAGATTTAACTCTGATGGACCTGTTTTATCTACAATGCCCACTTCTCTCCAAGAAGGATTCTTCTCACGTTCCTCCAGAAAGTTTTGTCTTCCTATCTCTGTAGTCACAAATAAAAACATTTCAGAATGATGCCTGTGAATATCATCTACTATCCATTTTAGGGATTAGGAAACAGAACTCAGAAAAGTAGTTCACTTGTGTGTCTTCAGTGAAGCCGGGACCCATACCCCGGGGCTCGGATGAGCCTGTGGTTTTCTTCTGACCACACAGCTGTTTCCCTGGAAATAACGATAATGTCAGTCTTTTTGTCACAGATCTTCAGTCCAGAGTCACGTGTTCTTGGGCCTAGTCTGCACACAAGTGGGAGGTGTAGTATCATTCCAAGTTCTCTTATATTTTTTTAGTTTTCCTAAACCCTTTCAATGATTGAGCTGTATTTACCACACAATATAGAAGACCTGAAATGTTTTAAGCATGTAAACAACCTTCTAACAATGAACAGTTTTCATAATAATGAGTCTTTTTCCTAGTTAATAAATATTTTAGCCAACACAGGAGAAAAGTAGTTCACTTTTTAGATGTCATCAGAGATTGTTTTAAAAATACATCAAAATTTTAACCTTTCCATAGGAGGTTATCTGGGCATGGATCTGGTTATGTTTCACATTGTTGAATTCAGATTCAGGCTAAAAAGTATAAATAAAGTATATACTGCACCATTAGATCATGAAAGAATTTTAAAAGTCCCATCTAGCTCAGGTCTATTAGCTACTTCCATCTAGCAAATTGCCTCTCTAAAGCTATAATCACATTATTTTAAAGTTTGACCTTCTAGCTTTCTTATAATGCCTTCTTACCTCCTTAGAAAGACAAAACTGTCTATAACACTAGATTCTCCTCCCTGTACACCACTGCTTATTTGGTAAAAACCAGTTTTATGTGTTTCATGAAAGAAAATGGAGTAATTTATCTGGTTGCTCTCACTCTAGGGATGCTTGGGGATTTTGTATGCAGTATTTACATTTTTATCCATTGATTCAAAAAATCTTTTTTGTAGTAGCTTTGGATAGTTTTGTTCCCCTACCTTGCTTGCTACTTAGCTGCCCAATTTATGGGAAGAAAAATGACCTAAGTTCAGTCTCCCTCCAGAGTATCAGCAGTGACCCAGTGAACATCTGAACCAGCTTTGTCGTGTGAAAGGCTGTGGTAAGGCCCTGCTCTGTCCTGCTGTTGTCCACATGGAGCCACAGGTCTATGAAAATCAGCTAGTTCAGGAGTCACAGCATCACTCTGGGTTCAGTGGGGCAATATTCCTTCCACTCATGGGTGGTAAAATGCAGGTTTGACAGTTTAGTTGCCCATCTAGCAGACATTGTTATATCCCTGTATGGATCCAGGTACCCACAGCTCTATCCTTAAGCTTCCCAGCTTGCTTGCTTGCTTGCTTGCTTGCTTGCTTGCTTTCTTTTTTTCTCTCTTTCTTTTTTAATTTGTACGTGCATGCGTATGTGTGTGTTTGATGCTGGGGGTCCTACCTGGGCCTTCATACTGAGCTACATCCCCAGCTCTTTCTGTATTTTTCATTTTGAGACAAGGTCTCACTACGTCACTAAGTTGGCCAGGCAGGGCTCATACTTGTACCTCCAAAAGTGCTGGGATTATAGGCCATGTGCTGCTTTACAGTGATAACATCTGCACATTGGTTTTTAGGTTGCAGCTTCTCCTCCCTGAGGATAGTGTCAGGAGGAAAAAACAGATACTGAGTATGGCAGCTGTGTTTGCACACATTGTAGGGAACCGCTTGCGTAAGTCCCAGCTTTTGTTTATCACAGGTGGAATAGAACTGTTGATGGATAAAACCTGGGGAAAAAAATGTCTCTAGATGCAGGAAGAGATGAGGTTTAGAAAGTGCTCAGTCTTCCTCTGAACTTGTGTTTTGATTTAGATCCGGTGTATCCTTTTAACAATCCTGCTGGCTGCTATGCCAACGGCCAGATCCGAGCCCATGGAGACCGATGGCGGGAAGACGACTGCACGTTCTGCCAGTGCATCAACGGAGAGCCCCACTGTGTGGCCACGGCCTGCGGGCAGAGCTGCATGCACCCCGTGAAGGTGCCCGGGGAGTGTTGCCCCGTTTGCGAAGGTAAGCCTGGTGGTTCTAATGAGTCTGGCAAAAGTCTCCTGTCTGAGAAATTTCTACCAGTGTGTTCTTGCTTGTTTTTTTATTTACTCAGACGTAATGTCTGCTTCATGCTGTTACAGGTTGCAGATGAATTTATTATATATCTCAGTCTCATCATTTTGGGGAAATGTTGCAAATTTAAAATGAGAATAGTGTGGTTTTTATTTTACCATTGCACATATGCTTATCTGAATACAGTATAAGGATATATACATTTTAATTCACTTCACTGCAAACCTAATCAACATTCAAAGGTCAACACAAAAAAATAAAATTGGAAATAAGGTTCATGACTAAAATATAGCTTGTTCACCTTATGATGCTTCTACCACCCAAGAGTTTTGATGGTGAGGAAAAAGAACAGAGCCGTTGAAGACAGCCTCGTGCCTCAACCTGTGCATCCTTTCTACTTCTAGTACCACAAAGGCCGTGGCTTCGCAGTTCTGCTAAGGCTTTACTTGGGTCTTGGTTGTCTTATTTGCTCCATGTCCTCCTATTCCATTGCAAAGACGTCCTGGACCGTTTTTTCTGTCTTAGCTGCTATTCCAGTGCATTTTCTGCACCTGGGAGTATTCTTCACACACTTACTCCTGTCGGTCCTAATGTTCTGTGCAGTGCAGACAAGAGGTTGAATATTCATACTGACAGAGTTTCTGTCATTAAGAAGCACATTTGCGTAGTAAAATGAACTAATGTGAGTCAAAAAAATTAATCCACTTTGAGGATGGAGCCTCATAGAATTTTTAAAAACAGATTAAGAAGCTGGTAAGTTTTTCCAGGAGGTTAGCTAAGCAGAGTGAGTCTTTTAAGTATCAAGAAGTCATCTGCTTCTGCCTAAATTTTAGGAAATTTTAATTTCAGAGTTTGCTGACTAGTTTCTTTAACTGCCATGGGGTTAGACTTTTTAAAGACCTGAAAAATTGTGTAAAGATTACACCCGGAGGACTCCAGTGCTGTTGTCATCACCAGCTCTCTCAGCGATACTCTCCTCAGGGTGCAGCTGCCACATGGCAAACTTTGCAGCTTCCAGGTGGCCTGTGTTGTGGAAACGGCCTGCCCCTAGCACACACACTCCCCCTATTGCCTAAAGGCAGTGTTTTAATGCTGGAGAAAGGAGTGCATTAGAAATATGTATCATGGTTGTACAAAAAGGGCACCTTTACAAAAAGGGCACCTCATCGACACAGAGAGGTGGGAATATCTGTCTTTAAGAATTAAGAATAGTCCCTTATCAGCTTGAAATAGTTAAGAATCAGTGTGTGGGTGATATTGTAAGAAGAGTTAAAAAATGTAAGTATATAACCCAGTGAGCACTCCCTTTAAACTCTTGGGTCTTGATTGATCAGATTTGATTGATTAGAATAAGACTTAAAAGACTTGTTTAAAAAATAGTGCCTTTCCTACAACAGTCAGTGAAAGGAAAGCAAAAAGACAGATCCTTTCATAGGCATTCTTCACTTCCATTAGCATATATATTGTGGTAAGTAGAGGAAGGAAACTCTCGGTGACTAGGAATATATATGTATGAAATTGAGTTATGCTTACCTCATGTAGATGTTTGAATACAGAATGTTAGTTTGCTCACTTACTTTTTGGATTCTGCAGTATCTGCCTTGAGTTGTAATCTAATCTTTCACTGTTTGAGAAAAGAGTTACAGTTTGGGTGAGCCGTTAATTCCAAAAAGTTAATAAAACACCTCCTGCAGTCCAAAAAAGCAAAGATAAATAAGAAATATTCTTAGCTTCGAAAAACATATTTAGGCTAAACTTTAAAGTGAACAAGGAAAAAAGGAATGTTCATATGAGCCACTGTGGGCTAAGTGCCTTATGGACCCAGTTTCTTTTAATCATCACCACGACACTGCCATAGCCTTGTTATCCCATTTTAGAAATGAAAAAA